>WBMZ01000733.1:173618-201642 GCA_013400975.1 Atrichornis clamosus | reverse complement strand
CCTCGTCCTCACCCCCCATTCTTTTCTCGGCCTGAAAAGGCGCAGAGCGGCAGGATGGTGCTCTTAAGAAAACTGGTCTAATCGAAGATGTCCCTCCCTATGGCAGGGGGCTTGGAACTAAGTGATCTTTAAGCTTCCTTCTGACCCAAACGATCCTCTGATTCTCACAGGTATTATGGGTAATACTTGGTCTGTTATTCGGTTTTTAAGTAGCTTATGCACCCACAAATAAGAGAACACTAGAAGCAGTGGGTGGGTTTTTTTGTTCCTTTTGCACTTCCTCTTTGACTGCTCTAGAGACAAGGTGGGCTGTATCCTCTCATGTTCTGTGCCTGTTCCTCAGCATTGTAGGTTTTGCCTTTTTCATCTCTCTGAAACAGGCTTTGCTGGCACTGTGGACCCATACGTGCTGCCTATCAGCAGCTTCAAAGCCTTTGTAAGCCTCATATCTAAGTAATGATGGCATTGCTAAGTAACTTTGAAAGGTAGAAGTGAAACACATGTAGCACATTAGGAAATTTCAGTGCTGTTTCAGATATAATTCATGCCGGAGAATTAAGGAAGTAGCTCAGAGCTGACAGTTTTTCAGGATCATCCACAGGAGCCAGTGGATGGTCTGTTACTCAGGCGTATGAAGGCAGGATAGGCAGTACTTGAAGTTAGTGTGATAGATAGTAGCTGATTATCACGTAATATATAGCATTCACTGGCTTGACTCCTTGTTAAACAGAGTCTCACATTATAATTTGTTAATTTCTTAGTGACTGTGTTACCTGTATGGTGGAAATAGTATAGTGTTGGTATGGTGTGCTGGCACTGATCTCTCGTTATTGCTGGGGATAGCTGTTTCTGAGAGAATTTTCAAATCAGGAACATCGATATTCTTAAACTAAAAATGTGGCCCTAGTGAGAGTTTTCGTTTGAAGTGATGTGGTGAGCACACTGAAATATCTGTTGCTGATTTGGTTATGTGTGTCACTGAGAGTGCAATTTCTTCAAAGATGTTAAATAAAAATTTAAAGATAATGTACACATAACTCAATCATAAAGCAAAAGTCAGAATTCTGTAATGTTTAATTTATATGGGTGCTTTTCTGTTTTCTTTCCTTCCAGATTAACGATGAAAAATATTTGTCCAATAAGACGTTTCCTTGTTTAGAATATAAATCAAAATAACTGTAGTGTGTGGCTTGTTGGAGGGGGGAAAATTATTGGCGTTTTAAAAAAGTAGCTACAGCCTGCATGTACATAATTACGAAACATTAATTACTTAAATGTCACAGGAAGAGTTTTCAATTTTTTTAATATCCCATGGTTTCCTTTTTATAAAGTATAGTAATTAAATTCCCTATCAACCATTTTCATGTGGTGTCATTTCACTGCATTATTCTAAATAGAAATATGTAGAATTTCTGCTAGTATAGGACTTCTTATTCTGATATTTGCTATTTTTGCTGATTGACACATGTCTGGAAGACACCTTAAGAAACAATATAATTAGTCTATTTGCATTGCCTGGAATTAGGTGACCTTTGGTTTTGGCAGTAATTAGACTATGCCTGCTGTACGCTGTTACTTGCTGGTAGTCACTAACCAGGCAGAAAAGGAGTCCAAGCAGCTCATTTAGTGAGCTACAAAAGCTTTTCAAATGTCATTAAAATGAACAGGAAATTATAATTAATAGTACGGTCTCATTTTATGGATGTGTCCCACAGATAACACGTGGTTAGCAGAAGTTACTTATTTAGCCAAACTCCCCCTTAAAATAAAGGAATATTCTCAAGTGCTACAGCACCTGAAAGCATGTGCCTGTTGTGAGCATTTTCTTCCCAGGATGTGTGTAGGTAGGCGTGCATACTGAGCCTCATTTTTGCCAAAATTGTTTATAACTGGTTCTCCAAGGCTACTGAAATATGTACATACCTGCATATTTTGTTTGTATAATCCAAAGCCATGTCTCTTATATAATACTTCAGTGTAATTTTTATTTTTTCATAAAAGATACTAAAAAGCAATGTGGTTTTTAAAAATGTTTCCGTAATATTTTTTACACTATTCACAGAGACTAGAAAAATCTCTAAAAACCAGATTCCCAAGCACTTGCATGCTTGATCATACATGGATGACATCTTCCTGCATGAATCTAGCCCTGCAATAAGATAAATCTGGGTTGCCATTACAGCAAATTGAAGGTTCATGCTTTCATTTCTAGCAGTTAATCGAGGCACCCAAGTTGATAGACTAGATTAAATAGACTCCTAGATTAGGTCTCGCTTCTGTGCTTCAAGTTGCATGGTAGAATGAATCAAAATTGTAAGGTACCCATAGTACATGGCTCACCAGAACTGAATTTTACACAAAATATCAGGACTGTGTTGAAGATACACCAGTAAGTAATGACTGCATCGTATCCCCTGATTAAGATACTTGATCTTTACATTTTTGTGATTGGCTTGAACCACTGTAGCACTAGAAGACAAATGAGGCATATTCACAGGACAGTATTAAAAACCAGAAATGACCACAGTCAACCAACTTCTACGATATGCTCTCACTTTGTTGATCGTAATGACTGTGAGTTAAAAGTCCTTTCCATTTATGAATGCTGAATGTGGGGAGGAAAGGGTTTAAAATGGAAGATTGGTGAGGAGAAAGAGTTGTTTTTAGAATTGTTTTTTGCTCAAGATGACCTTGCAGCTGGGGGATGCTAAGAATATTCAGTCTGGGAAATTTCACATTGTTTTCGGTCTGTCTCGAGAAGTGGAATTTCTGTAGAAAAAAACAGCATGCTGTAAAAGACCTAAAAAGCATTCCTCACAGGCCTAGACCTGTGAAGTAAGGGGGGTGGATAAGAAGCTTGGAGATTGTGAGACACAGCCTGGTGAAGAATTGTGCCTGCTCCAGACTTTTTTGATAATTGAGCCAGGAATGGCCGGAGGGGTTTTTGCCCCTGCTAAGATGGAACTGCCCCAGATAAGCTACAGCTGTTGGTTGTGGCCATCTTGGCCTTCTTGGTGTTACCTGCATGTATTTGGTTCACACACCGAACACCAACAAAGAGAGTGGGTTTTTTTCAGAAGATGATTGGAACCTTTGTTGGGGGGGGTGCTTGAAAACATCAATCCTTAACATTTTTGTGAGATAAGTATGTATTACCTATTTTTATATATGTGCTAGAAGAGTTAGTTAAGTGCATTGTATGTATATTATATCTCTGCATGCAATTTTATGTCTCTGGTTTCATAAATAAGCATCACATGTTAAAAATTTAAATTCAAATTAATGTTAGCATAATGTAGAATTATATGCATTTGAATTAAGTGACTTTCAATCTAAAGCAGCAGATACGCTCTTCACTGCTGACACCACTGCTTCAAATCCTCAGCCAGCAAGTGGTTTGGAAAGGTCAACGAGTTGAATTTTCTTCTTAAGAAAAAGATTTATTCCACTTTACTTTACTTTAAACATCCGAGTCCCACACCTTAGAATGGTCATCTTTCTGTGGCCAAAGGAAATTAAATAGATTTACTGTTCTGTAGAGATGCATATTTTCCTCTAACTACTTTTGTCTCTGAATAGAAACTTAAGGGTAAGTTATCCAGGATGTCTAATTTCAACTTAAACATCTGATTCTAAATTGCAAGATAGAAAGATGTAACACCATTCTATAAACTTTGAGGGCTGTGTCTGAGTATCATCTAAGAGCTCTGCTGAAAGAAAAGCTCACTTCAGTACCTCACACTGCAGTTCTGTAGTCATCCCCCCCACCAAATTCACTGAGAAAAGGCTAGAGACTCAAGTTACCATACCACCCTCTCTTTCAGCTGTTTGGGGCTTTTTTTCCTATCTTTTAATCAAAATGCCAGTTTATTAAAAAAAGTCCATGCACCAGTGTTCTTCACTCACTTGCTGAAAGAGTTAAAACTTTACAGTGTCACAGCTAAGATTCCTGAGCACTCAGAGGACCTGAATCAGTTTTGACAGTAACAACAGACAGGTGGTCGCAAAAACGAATAAATTCATTTAGAACATTCAGGACTTGCTATTAAAAACTGAAGATTGACAACTTTTTTTTCCCCCAGGCTTGAAAAAAATCTTTTTGTTGACATTCTAGTCTTTCAGAACACTGGTTCAGTGAGATGCCAAACTTATAAATGGATACAATACAAAATAGTTATTTTCATTTTAAAAAAATCTGTATTAGTCAATTTGATTTTTTAAAAGTACCAACACCAGAAACAATCCATTTATCAATAAAATTACATCATATGGATGCATGCCAAGAGCCCTGTTGGCAGAGGGCTAGACTTAAGAGATTTAACTGTCTGAAAAGTCAGACACCTTATAATTGTCTGATGAAGTAGAAAGATATAGGTGCCTTCACAGATTGATCACTCTCACTCATTGTAGATATATTTGTATCTAAATACAAGCACATCGTAAACTCTTTTTTGAATTAATTTTTGACAATGTATATCAGTTATATTGAATTACGAGCTAAGATTGGATCCTTAATTTTAATAAGTATTGTTAGCTGAGGTTCTCCAAAAGTTTCACATTGTTTAAATGCCAGTGGTAAAATACATGACATTTTGCCTCTCACTTAAGGTAAGGGAGCAGCCCCTATACAGTGTGACTCATCCCTGAGACAGTGGCACTTGGTTATAGTAGTTCATTAGTAGCTCAAAATATTAATCAATCTCTATCCCGAAGCAAGAAATCAGAAATTCTTAAACAATTCTTAAGTAAGGACTTCATTGAATGATCTCTAACCAGACTTGGACAAACAGCCGCTACTTGTCTGAAAGAAAAGAAAACAAACTATAGATTTTTTTTTTTCCTTTCCTCCTAGTAATACCTCTCGAGATTATTTTAGGAATTTTCCCTTCCAGCGACATCACTTTAGTTCGTAAATTGCCAAACATGTTGATGATGAAGTTTCATTTTGATTCTGAGAAATTACGTAATTCTGAAGTGAAGGGCAGGGAGTAAAGCTTTAGACTAACTGATTGAGTGCCATGTCATGTTACTTTCCTTCATGAACAGATTTTTGTGTTTATCATTTCAAGTTTACTGAACCTGTCATTTTTTGAGCTGCTGGATGAAGGTAAATGATGTTGACTAGCCTACTTTAAAACAACATCATTGGAAAAAAAATTCAACTGAAAATATTTGTCTAGCTGAGAGTTAAAATAATACAGGCTGTGACTCTTTTCTGTGTATATTGTTTTGGTAGTATTCTATTGATCTGTGGAAATATGAAAAGAAACACACACCCGTCCCTTTTTACAGAATCCAAAATTGTAATTTCAGTACTTTCTCTGTATAATGAGACACAAATACAGATATTTATGAGTATTTTGTATAATATAAAATCTTTATGCAAATTTCTGAAGTGTGGTCTATCTATCTACCTATTTATTCATATGTTTACAAAGACATGTAAATACACACTTGCTACACAGACACAGATATAATGGCTGTGAAACGATGAAGTATTTTGTCAAGTATATTTTAGGCCAGATTATTGTAAGAAGTGGAAAAGCTTTCTAGCTGTAATTGGAACAAAATATATATAAAAAAAATTGAAACATATGCTTTAAGCATTTGTAATTATTTCATGTATGGTTAAGAAGGATTTGGAGGATACTCTTGGGTTTTTTTGGTTTTGGGCGAGTGTATTATCTATGAACAACCTCCCTCAACTCTGGCTGCTGTTGAAGTCACAGTTGTTTTAATGTAGCTTCATTCAGTGGGAAGTGTAAAGGAAAGGCTTTGTATTATGCCATGAATTTTCTAATACTCTAGAAACACCCACAGATGCATTTGTGAGAATATCTTTAACTCAGAAGCCTGTGAAATTAGGAATTTAGGAAAAAATCAAAAACATTTACTGACCCTTAGTTACAAAAATATCTAGATCCTTTGTTAAAGTCAGTACTAGGTCTGAAACTACTGAGAAGTGGAATAAACCTATAGTTTGGCTCAGGATTAGATTTTAAAGTGATTTACTAGCATTGTCTCAAAGGTGTTGCTACTACCTTACCCCCTGCAAAACAAAACAAGAAGTCAATATCAAACATTCTATTATCTTCAGATTTTAGTTTCTATACTTATTATAATAATAGTGGAATTTACTGTAGCTAAAACATGGATACATAGAAGGTTTCAATTATGTTTTTATCAGTAAATATTTTAATTGGAATAACCCATATTAATTTAGAGAATTTACAGCAAACAATCCCAAGGCATTCATTACTCTTTTAGCCTGCAATAGTTTTGAATATCTAAAAGGAAAATGGGTATAGGGTATTTCATCTGCAAACATTTCCCTTTCTGTATTTCTTATTCTGCCAAGTAAAAAACAGAATACTTAGAAGTTCTTTGAAAGTTATTAAAACAAAGTGTCATCGACAGCCTAAGATGTTAAAATAGAAAGTTGTCACTGACATCTTACCTATGCAAAAAGAGATTTCTAATCTCAAGATGTGGAGGTAAAAAATGACAGATAAATGGTAAATAGAAGTACAGTATAAAGGTGTCACTTCTCTTTTGCATCTCCAGCTGCTTTCCTTCTCAGCCTTATTCAAATTTACTGCTGATTTTTTTCAAGGCTGTAAAATCCTGGAGTGTAACACAACCTCACATAATGCTTCCCTCAATTTTTATAGTAGAGGTATGATTTACTATTGCAGTAAAACTCTGCTATCAAGTATTTTCTAACTGCTTTTATCTCTTCTGTTGATGAATAAAATGTAAAATGAGATTCCCATATGAATATGTAATTGAAGACAAAGTTACTTATTGCAAACTACTTTGGGAAGCAAAATAGATTTAGATGTGTTAGTTTAACACTGACACAAAAACGTCTCACAATGTGTAATTCTTATCTTTGATATCCATGAGCTTCAGAATTTAAGCAGACCGTTAACGAAAACAGAAGACTTTGACTCTGTTATTGCAGGGGCATACAGTAGCTTCTGTGTTTGATTTCTGTATCAAACACTTGGATAATTACTCCTCTTTTCATAATAGAGTTCAAATCTGATCCAAAAGCAATATTGTCCAAGTTCTTTCTGTGTATTCTAGTTATGCTTTACTTTTTTTTGATCGAATTACATTCTCAAACGCTAGAATTCTGAATTCTTTGCGAAGAAAAAGACATAAACCATTTTATTTATACAAAATTTGTCATGCATGAATAAGCAAAATACATTTTATACCTGCTCACTTTCCCCTTCATTCATTACCCATTACTTTTGCAATACTTTTCTCAGCAATGTTGCATGAGTATAGAAATAGAGGGATAAAATAAAGAAAGAAAAAGAAAAAAAAAAACCGACCAAAAATACAGTGTATTTCCTGCAGATGTGAGTGGTTTGAATGCCACATCTTAGCAGTTTTGGCATCCATTAAACATGCTGCCCCCTCCGTGGCTTAAAAGGAAGTTTGGTTGATACTAAATTCACTGAGTTTTTTGCCCAGATCTGTATGGTGGAGTTGCAATTTAGCATAAAAGAACAGCTTGTAGTCTAAAACGTGCAGCATGCGGAAACTGTGAGATGCACAGTGTGGACATAGAGAACAGAGTATGTTCTGATTCCCGTGTGCAAGGATTTCTGCATGGAACTAACCTGGGCATGAATGGAGATGGTGCGTACCCTGCTGAGCTGGCTTTTGTGCTGTTATTGCAGTGCTCGTACCAGCCTTACATACTGTTTCTCTGCTGGTTTCTCTTCTCAGATGAACAGTGGGAGCTGCACTTAACTATTTGCTACCAATTCTTTCTCCTGTTTGCTGCCCTGTCAGATTTACTTGAAAGAATTTTTGGAGCAGTGAAAAAAATATTACAAGAGGGCTGCCATTTATAAGAAGCATTTTTATTAGGTTTTTTTGAATGCTTTTTTTTTTTCGTTAATGATCTCAAGCTTTTGAAATGTCTCTTCCTTCTGAATTGGAACTAAATCTGAAAATTCATACGAAGGGATTTTAAAAAATAATTTCAGATTAATCACTTTTTATTTAAATTCTATTTTGTACTGTAATACACAGAATAATATAAATAGAAAATGAACAGGATGACAGTTCATGTCTGCCTGTGACAGCATGGTTTGGGATTTGCTAACCTAGTAGATCTCTTTCAATTCCGTGAATAGTAATTTCAGAAGAAAGGATTAAAGACAGTCATCATCATCAGCTTTTGCTTCTTTGAAACAAAATTTCAGCAAAATTACAACACTCTGAGAGCTGTTACACTGTTCCAGTAGAAAATATGTTTAATATACATTTTTAAAAGTTACTTGTAGAAGTAGACTGCCATTTTGTAACAAAGGTGTATGCAGAAGAGCACTTTGAATTTGTGCCAGCTTTTCTCTTCAGCATGGGTTGCTAGGAGGTGAAATTGTGCTGGCAACCTTGAATTGCTCTTATAAATCAGTAATCCAATAACAATCTTCTACTTGCATTTTTCTTTCCTTTCCTATGGGGTTTTAATTCGGAGTGAACGAATGAACCACCTCATTTTTGGTGTCATTTTTTAGTGAACTGCATCATTTGCAGACAGAAAAGGCAGGGTGCAGACCAGACGAGGGTGCCCTTACTGCCTTGTTGCCCGGTGGAAGCTAGCAGAGGATATGAATTAAGAAACAGGATAGCAAATAGGAATGTTATATTGAAGAACTCTGCTACTCAGGCTTTTCCTAACTAAGCATTACTTACCAAAAGACAAGAGGCTTATATAGGTACTTAATAAGTCTATCTCAGAAACATTGTAATAACAAGCTTTGAGAAAGGAGATTTTAATTACAACTATTTGAGAAATTAGAACCTGTGGCAAAGAAAGGGAAAGAGACTTGTCTGTAGTCAGAAAGCAGAGCAGGGTATTAAATTCATGTTTCCCAATTTTTAGTCACTACAGTAGATGCCTTCTTAACACCAGAGGTGTGTATAAATCACTTATCTCACTTAATCAATTGTCTTCCATTGCAGAGGAGTTTGGATTAGTAGCATCTGTTTTTCTCATTTTCTGTCTGCCTTTGGCAAAAAGCTTAGTCTTCAGAGAACTGAAGTGCTAACTAAAGTCTTCAGGCTTAATTTAAGAGCTTGTGGGTAAAGCTTAATGGTTTATTATATATGGGAGGTCAGAGCAGAAGATCTAATAGCCCCCTCTCACCTTAAACCATATGAAACTATGTATACTCCTGAAATATGATGAAGCTAGTGCCAGTGTCACAGATCATGGTGATAAATGCTGAACAAAACCTTCTGCTTGGCTGCAGCCTGAGAACAAGACTGACTGTGAACATCCCAGTGCTATGAAGTGATTCTGCCTGCCCCTGTATGCCAGAGAAGAGCAGCAGTGACGGAATCTGAGATAGCTGCACCTTGTGTTATAGCCAGCATGTTTTGTGAAAAAAGAAATCTGTCGGAAAGTAAACTCATACTTGAAGGAAGTATGTTAAATGTGTAGTATTTCAAGAATGTGGCTCACCTAAATGAAAAGCTCACGGTTTCTGTTCACAGGAACAAAAACTGTTATGTACAGAGGACAGTGATTCTTTTTCAGTCTTTTGGTTCTGGTTTATGTATGCATGCTGTGAACAGATTCCCTTGAAAAGAATTAGTGAGCCTGGAGTGACTGAGTTCTTTATGGCCACTGTGTTGAGGAATTTCTGAAAAACATACTGTGTGGGGGTTTCCAAAAAGGTCTGAACCGATTTCCATATTATCCTGCACCCTGTATGTACCAGTGAAAAATTTTACTTGAGGACAGGGTTGCATGTCCTTGATGGTGACTCTGTTCCAGTCACAACAGGCTGGCAGTGGAGGCTCCACTGAACTTCGCTGAAAAACTACTGCAGAATAGAAACTAATTAGAAAATGCATCAGAGGTGGAATAGTTTTACTTGTGTGGCAATAGACTTGGTTTTTTATGCATATTCCAGACAGGAAAACCTGCCATTCTCAGATGTGTACAGGCAAAATAAAGGTAACTGACAACCATATCTAGCTCCTGAAATATGTGCAGAGGCAACAGCATTGCATTTCACTCCAGCTGTTGTCATGCTTTTCCCCCTGCCCTCTCCTTCACTGAGCAGCATGACAGCTCTTGCTATTGCTTTGAAGATTTACTCAGCAGGTAGGTCTTGTGATGTGGGACACTGCACTGCTGGCTCTGCAGCCCTTGTGTAGTGAGAAGGGCCTAATACCTTATAAAGATCCAAAGACAGGCGTTTAGGGAAGAATTTTGTGGATAAGATTTACTCATTTTTTCTTTTGAACTCAAATTCTTATGTATTGTCATTAAAACATGGACATGAATGGAGCAGGACTGCATTTTATGAAGTGTGAGGAAGAGTTGTTGCTGTAATCAAGGTATGAGATAAGAAGACGGATAGGGATTTTAGTTGTGTAGACATAGTGGAGAAATGTCTTTTTTAATCTGTCAGACAGAGCCCATAAAATTGAGGCAACATCCTGTGTGTAAAGACGTAGAAAAAGGAATCTAGAGAGAAACATTACTTAAAACAGCGTTACTTTAAGTGTCACAACAAAAATTAGGAAAGCAATCAAAAAACTGCAAAAAAGCACAAGCAACTAGCATGTTAATTTCCTCAGGGGTCTGCTCCTACATGCAAGCACAAATTCTAAATGCATAGAATTCCTCAGATATAGACTGTAACTTTCTAAAGAACCACATAATAAAAAATAAATATTGTGCCAGCCAAAATAAAGTTGTTAAAGGACAAAAATCCAACACATACTTCTGTTACCGAAACAAGTAAATATCTAGTGTAAATATCAGGTAAATATTACAGGTAAATACCTAAACAGGGTGTTCAAAGAGAAGCAACAAATCTGGTTAGAGGTCTGGAGCACAAGTCCTAGGAGTAGCAGCTGAAGGAGCTGGGGGTATTTAGCCTGGAGAAAAGGAGGCCGCAGGGAGATACTACTGCTCAACTACTACCTGAAAGGAGGCTGTAGTGAAGTGGGGGTTGCTCTGTTTTCCCAAGTACCAAGTGACAAGAGGAAATGGCCTCAAGGTGCACCAGGGGAGCTTTAGATTAGATATTAGGAAAAATGCTTTCACTGGAATGGTTGTCCAGCATGGGAGTGGGCTGCCCAGGGAAGTGAGAGAGTCACCATTTCTGGAGGTGTTTAAAAGATGTGTAAATGTGGCACTTGGGGACGTGGTTTACTGGTGGACTTTGAAATGATAAGTTTGTGGTTGGGCTTGATGATCTTGAAGATCCTTTCTAGACTAAATCATTCTATGATTTTATGATTCTATCTTTCAGGAACACAAAACTTTCCCTGAACACCCATATTGACTGAGAGACTAAATCTCTCAGTCTCAGAAAGAAACTAAAAATATAAAAGCAGCTTCATGGAATAAATTCTCAACTGGCAAAACTGGGATTTTGATGGGATTTCAGCAACATATGGTTGGCTGACAAAAATTTCTATCAGAATCACAGAATATTCTGAGTTGGAAGGGACCCACAAGGATCATCAAGTCCCACTCAAGTGAACGGGCCATACAGGGTTTGAACCCGCAACCTTGGTGTTATTGCACCATGTTCTGACCAACTGAGCTAATTCTATAGTATACTGTTTTTCATTTTACTCAGAATTTGTGCATAACCAGATCTTCAGAATGTTGTCTGGCTTCCTCCTTCCCAGTTTTAGTGTAGATAAGGACCTGTGTCATTTGCGATTTTGTGGTGACTGCAGGTCAGTTGAAATCTGGTTAGAGGTGCTAATGAATTTCTGGTTATATTAGAAATGGGTAGTTATAACAGTAAAGTCAAATTGACTTGAATGGTACAAACCAGCTCTCCTTATAAATATATGGTTTTGTTACAAATATTTTATTAAAGAAATGACAAATGAAATGTGAGGGGTTTGGAAGTCTCTGGGTTTGGAAATTTTATTAGGTTTTTTGTTTGGTTGGGGTTGTATAGAGGTTAGAGATATTTTTTTTCTTCCCATTGAATTTGTCATTATTCCTATTTGTGACTCTCCAGAAAAGGACGAAAAAAATCTACAAAAAATTTCACATGAAAACTGAAGAAGACTAAACCACATTTTTACCTACACATTGAAGTAAATGTTGACTTCCGTTATTATGTAAGTGCACCAGAGTGCAGATAGAGAAATCTTATGCCTATATATAGAGAAATCTTATCCAGCTAAAGAGAATGAATATCACTGAAGGACACATTAAATCATCTTTTTCTTTTTAGCTTTACTAAATATAAATCAGAGGTTTTAAAGGTTTCCCTAGCAATGTCTAACTAACTAAGGTAACCACAACCCACCCTAATCAAACACCATCAATACAGTAAGTCACTCTTGCAGAATATATACTGCCTGGCACACTTCCTCTTAATTCCAGGAAGAGTTATTTCCTTGTCAGCTTTTCTGGTGATGAGAAGTTGCTTTTTTTTCCATTCTTTGTATTTAGCAGGCATCAAGATACAAAATCACTTCTCAGCTATGCAGCTGGGATTACTTCTTATGTCAGCATTACGTCACTTAAGTGTGTCGTCACTAAAGAGGTTTTGGGCTGTGTGTGACCTTTATATCCAATCCACCTTACATTTGTAAGAATTAAATGTCACTGAGGTATCCTCTAAGTTGTGATAGAAACGTCAGAATTTTCCTGAAGAATTTTCTGATTATACATTTACTAACAGCCCTTTGCCATTTTTTTGCCAAGACAGCATTTTAGATTTCCTTCTCGTGATTGCTTGCTCCAAGGAAATGGTTAAATCAATATAAAGATAATAATTCTGAGCTATAAAGGTAGAGCCTGAATCACAGAGTCTAGATTCTTTATACACTAAAATGTGCATTTTGTGTGAACAGGGGTATATGGACAACCACATGTTATTTTGTGTAAACGTGCATATATTGGCAACCACAGGTCGTAAATGTAACTTAATATTAGGCTTTAGCTGAAATAACATCTGCTGATAGCTGAGCTTTTTGAGGTGATGATGGGCATGGGTGCATAAAACTTAGCCTTCCCTGAGAGCAACACCAAAAAAAAAAATTCATTAAATGGGTATGAATGGGTAATAATAACCTGGTATTGACAACAAAAGACAACCCACTTTTTATACAGACTGTGTATTTTTTCAGTGCCTCCTTTATTATTAATCAAGAGGTGGAGATGGAGTCTGACAGGGGGAGATGAAGTTTTTCGGAGTTACCCTGTTTCTTCCTTGCTGGGATGAGATAGAGGGTAGCAGAGAACAATTGCTCACCCTCCATGAAGGTCCTCTTGCACATGGATTGACTTAATTGACTTTCCTGCTTAATATTCCAGACGATGTAATGAGTTGATAGAACAGGTGGTATCGTTTAACAGATGGATACTGCATGCTATCTGTCTGTAAAGAACTGAAGTGATGATTTTGATTTGCTTATCTAGTATCTTGCTGTAACTGGGTTTTGAATGAGGTCTTCCTAATTATGAGTCATTTCACAGCCGAGTGACTTTATTCTACTATTAGTAAGAGTCATACTAGTTCTCTTTAGTCACATGTATTTCTGTTACTGCCAGCAAGTGTCCTTTCTTTCTTCCACCCCAATAGTTAAGGTCTTTCTTTCTAGCTGCTATTTGTTTCAGCACAGTAAACATGAGAATAAAACAGCCTCAGTTTACTCTGTGTGTGAGGAGACAGATTGGAGAGTAGGAGCTCTCTGTGTGCGTAGGTAAATTTCGACCTTACCTACATGCAAGCAACATACTCTCAATGCTAAATGTTGGCAATTCAATGTCAATTGTTATCTTCATTTCCCCAGTCTAAAGAGGGCAAGGAATTGCATATAGGGCATATAATTCTGCTGTCTGGTGTAAGATTAGAAATGTATGAAAGGTGGGTATGTTGTTACAGGTAATCACAAATGTAAATTACATTTACTGGTGGGTAAAAATGTTGTGAACTAATTTCACCAGTTCATTTCAGACCTTTTCATTTAAACTGACAGAAGCAAATTATGGTGCTATAGCTCATTCATCCATGATTTCACGCTCCTGCACCCTAGGAAACAAGAGGCAAATCTCAATGGGTTTCTCCGTGGTAAAACATTTTTAATTAGTAAATAATTCTGAAGCTGCGCATTCAAAGCAAATCCTCACTAAGCAAGCCATAGTGTCACTTCCAATGACAGCACTTCCAGATTTCTCAATGACTGTGTGCATTGGTTCACTTTTCACGGCAGCTTTCTCTCCAAAGAGAGGAGAGTCAATCCTGAACACAGTTGTTTTTTCTTTCCAGTTAGACTAGCATACAAATTGAGCCAAGTATGCCTTTGTGGAAGTATTTCAGTCTGAAATCCATGAGACATAAATAGAAACTAAACAGTAAGTGTTGAAAAATATGAGGAAATGTCGAACAAATATGCATTTGTTTTAATGGAAGTATGGTCAAAAATACTATTTTCTGGTGATGGCTTTAACAGACTGAAAAACAGAAACTCGAATGTCTTTGTAATATCAATTTGCTTTCATTCATAACAAATAGAAACAATTAGAACTTCTGGACTAGGATAAAGAGAATATAAAAAAAACAAACAGGAAAAAATTGAACTATAGTTCCAAAAGATTAAAAAAAACTTGGCAAAGGTGAATGAAAAAAGGTTGTATAGAAAGCCTAGAGTTTCTTTTCAGTTACTTTGGTCTTCTTCCCTCTAGAAGGACTGTCTTAGCAAGGTGTCCTCTCTCCCTGTTGGCAAGTTGCTGTGGTGTATCCACTAAGAATAAATCGTATTTAATCATGATTTTTAAATTTCCAAATCTAGCACCCAGAAGCCATTATTAATGTTGCTTACTGGAAACTCAGTTCAGCCTTCCTGTGTGTAGGAATTGCAATACAGTATTTAATTACCTAATCATATATCAATCATTATATCCAGAGAATCTTGATCCTATTCAGTGCACAAAATCTTTGGTCCAAGTTAATGAGCTAAACTTAATATTTGCCTTCCTCCGAGTTCACTATCTGTTGATGTTATTTGTTGCAGTGTTCATATCCTGTTTTGAAGACAGAGCTATTAGTTCTCTCACAGAATTTGCTATGACATCACTACTGTTTCTGAATGCTTTGCAAATATTAACACACAGTTTCTGCACTTCAGTACAGAAGCAAAAGGATGTTAGTACCCTTTGTGGCTTTGAAGAAGTGGCACATAAGCCACTGTTGTATGCATGATCTCAACTCCCAGACCCTAAATTAACCATTCAGGAAATAAAGAGCAGAAACTAAAGGAGAAATTACCTGGCTTCAATAACATTTCATCTTACTTAGACGAGGTCATGCTGATGTTGATTTTAGTCAAAGAAAAGTAAGTGGCTGTGACAGAAAGTAATTCATCCCACCTTACGGATGATGTTTTAAACATGGCATCCTTGGCATATACCTGTTTCTCTCCACTGACTTGAAAAGTAACCTACTCTTTTCACCCTAATTGGTCATTTATAGAAAATGTAACAACTTCCTTAGTACCGTATACATTCTGTATAGTGAAAGTAGGAATAAAATCTTACTGAGTTGGATTCATCATATAGCTTTCCAGGAACACTTTTTAAACCTTCAACTGATACCTTTTAATATCTAGATTTGGAACAAATGGTCCATTCGTGATCACTATTTAGTACTGAAGTTTTCTTCATTTGTCCTGTTGCATTCAATCAGGGAGAATTTTCTCTTAGACATATTCTTTATGGATTTCTCCTTGTCTGTTCCATCCATTTCCTAGTCCAAACTGCTCAGGCCAGCTAGAGGCTTTTCTTCCAATTCTTTGTAACATTTTCTTGCTTTCACCACCTTCCTCTTCTCCCCCTAGTAAGTAAGAATTGGTATCTACCCTTATTTTTTCCTTGGCTTGTCATACCTGCTTGGTCTGATGCTCTGTCTTTGTGCTGCCTTTCATTTCATTCTTCTTTCCTAACCACAAGGTTCAAACTACTTCCCTGACTACAGTCGTCCTCTTTCTATCCAGTTTCAGTCCTCTCTCTGTTATGTTTTTTTAATAGACTCAAGCTCGTTGCCACTGCCCTGGTCACAGTGTACATGCCTTATAGCCTTTTCAGTGATCTAGCTTATGTCCCCATAGGGATCTAAATTTTGCTTCTTACTTCTGTCTCCGAAAGACTAAAGAAAGTGTTGCTTTCCCATAAATGACTGTATTCTGGAACAATGCAGCACATTAAAAATGATATTCAGGCTTGCTTTCTTGGATTTTGGTTGTTAAAAGAACATAAATCAATAAGTAGAAAATAAATTTAAAAAAAACCACAAAAAACCCCCCCACAAAAACATAACCAAACCAGGAAACCAAAGCACCACATTCAAAGACATTATGAAGTCTGGTTGAAAACATAGCTGCCTTGCTAACTCATCTCCTCAAAATCACATGTTCTGCAATTTATAGGAATGAGGCTGTTCTATACTGTTTATTTTCTTCAGACTTCCATAGTCTAAGCTGCTGCAGAGCAAAATTAACCTCCTTCTCGTCAGTCTCCTGCTGCTCAGAGAGTTTTGAATAGCAGCAGGAAAATATGACAAAAGGCTCTTGTCAGTTTTAACTCTGCTGTAGCCTGTCAAATCTTTGGGTTACAGCAGTGGCACTCCAGCTGTCTGTCGGTTGATTTAAAAAGGAAGCACTGCATTGCTTTCATTCAGTTTGTAGTTTCAAGACCTTCTTTTTAGAATTTTTTTAAAAACCTTAGATTCTGCACAGGCTGATAAGGACTTTTTGGAAAGAGTGAATATTTTCACTAATAACTCAGAGCAAATTTCCAGGTTGACATTAATTTGGTTCACCCATGTAAGTGAACTGGAATTTAAGTATTATATCGCATTTTGATACTCTGATATTTCTTTATGATGAATATCTCACAGAGTGTAATGAAATTAACGCAAGTACTAGAAACATCACAAGAAAATGATCCTGCTGAGTGTTCAAGTGAGTGAACACAGATAGTTAAATGGGCTCTTTCAATATTTGAGTGTGTCTCAGAGGAATTATGTACACAAGTACTGGCATGTAGGAAACTAAAGCATCAGACACTTTACAAATACTTTTCTTTGAAGATTTTTAAAAGATTTTTTTTTTTTTCTGCCTATACACAGTTACCGTTTGTATTATTGACATCACTTAGGGGATTGTATACAATGATTCTTCATGTGAATATCAGATAGAATGCTCGTCCTGAAATCTTAGCTTTCTTGTCCCTTCAAAACAAAATGGTGAGTGAAGGAAGATCTTTACCCTGTCAGGCTTCACTAATATATTGCAGCTCCTGTAGTGTTCTCCTTCAGTGTCAGAATGCTGTGCTGAATTTAGACTCCATTAGAAAATTCCAGCTAGTTCACTAAACCCCACACCTAGCCTTTACTTTAAAGCATTTTAGAAATAAGCTGTTGTGTTAGAATTGCTTTGTCCAAGTCCTTTAAGGACAACAATTGTGAAAACATCAAGCTGCCCTCTCTCTCCTTGGCCTGGAAAGACCTGGATATTCTAGCTGTCTCTGCAGCTAACTTCACTGGAATTTGAAGAATTACTTCAAAGTTTGATTGTTGGTATCCCAAACCCTGTTAAACTCTGGACAATGCTTAGGGAATTAGTTTCAGAGCAATATTTAGGGTCTAAAGGAACATGTCTGTTTAATCTGGCAAAAGCCATCTCAGCAGTGTTATTAAGGCACTGAGGGAATTTTCAAATGGTAGTGTCTTTGTTCTTCTTCCTTCTGGCATATATCCTGAATTACTCCTAGATCAGAGAGATGTGAAAGTCCCTTATGATTAAGGGTCTCTTTGTGAGAGTGTGTGAGTGGCTCTGTGCCAGACCACTGCCTTTCATTTCTCTAAAACCTTCACCTGCAGATGACAGACGGTATAGTGACTGAGTGATAGCTGTTACAAAGAAGGTGAAAGAGAGAAAACCGTCATTGAGTGTTGGCAGATTCACAAGTACGTGACTCTTCTTCCATGCTTATCACAAGGTGAGATAGTGGCCGTTGAACTGGGTATTGCTTTGCAAAATTGTGGTCATTTAGGCACAGGAAGAGAGAAAAACTTACAGGCATCTCACGTCATCTACCTTGGTTAGAAACTGTCCTTGCTGTTTTGCTCTGCTGATGCCTAAGCTGCTGCAACTTGCTGATTTCAAGTGTTGATAAACAATTTCAGAATAGATGATGCTTTTGATTTAAGCAAATAGGGAATCATTAAAACTTCTGATATCCTACTGCATCTATACTCAACCAGCTTGAAAAGAATTTGAAGTGATGCTGTTGGATCCATGTAGTTTGATGTGAGCATCTGTATACTGTGAGGCTCTACGTTAATACATCTTGTACTTGGTAGTGTTCACTCAACTGAAAAAAAAAACCCACAAAAAAACCCCAAACAGGAAAAATAATGCTTAGATACCTTTACTTTTAACATTACAGTTCTAAGTCATTTATTGCCTGCTTTATCTTAGAAAGAGCAAAGCGTGGAAGATGGCATAGTAGTTATTTCTTCACCAAAGTGTGCCTAAAAGATAGGAAGCCTATTTCTGGAGTTTACAGGGAAACTGTTGCTAGGTAGAAGGATTACGGTTTTGCAAAATATTTATTAGAAATGTCTAGATTTCATCTCAATCCTGTTTCTTGACAGTCTCTTAAAAAAAGTACTATTTGTAGCAGATTTTCAGTTATCTGTGGAATAAACCTTTCAAAGCTCTTGCACTACCTGTTACCTGTGTTGTTTCATTTGTTGGTTTTGTTTGGCTTTTTTTTCTAAGATGGGTGGTGCCTCCTGGTTCATAAATGAGGTTCTCTCCTGATTTCCATTAATAAGGGCCAGAACCTTATTATCAATATAGTTTTCTCTTTCTAATCTAAAAGTTTTAGGGAGTTTGGTCGAGATCCTGATGCAGAACAGTTATATAAGGTTATATAAACTATGCATTTCGTATAGAAGGGTGCCAAAATCATTAAAATTAGGTGGAAACATGATTCAGTTAAAGATATTGACAAAATACCCCAACCCATCAACTTTGAAGATGTTATGCAAACATATCTACCTAAACAAACTTTCCTTGAGGGCAATCCAGGAAGGAGTTTGCTGTTGTAGTATTGTATATGAACTAGGAGGGGTATTTTCACTTTTAAAGTGATGCAAGTACACAATTTTTATTCAGATTAAATTCTTGCTCTTGCCTCATGTATAATTGTAATTTTATAGATATATGTGAGTGTAGCCGTAGTCTCCATCAACACATGTAATCTATAAATGCACCCAGTGCTATGCTGTGTAAGCTCTTTCAGATTCAGGACTCTCTTAATCATGGAGAATAAACATATTAGAGAAAGGAAAAAAGTGTATTTTTAACAAATAAAAACAGATCTGTTCATTTCTCCAAAACAAGGCAAAAATGCTGAGAATAGTAAGTGTTCTAGTTGTAATTCCAGAAGCCTCTCATGGTATTTCTTATTTATTTTATGTAGCAAAATGCGTATGAAAATTTCAACTCCCCAGTCTAATTAATTCTGCTCACTAAGATTCCGACTGGCAAGTCTTCTCTAGGCTGAGCTTTTGTGGTTCTGCTGTTCATATTTCTTAATTATTTTGGTCAAAAAATTCTCTCTATGCTCATTTGCCTCAATTAATTTCACTCAGTTATGACTGGATCCCAAGCAAAGGTCTTTTACGAAGAATTTTCCACTAGTTTTTTCTTCTTTTAACCTCTAGATTCTTTCACTGGTTTTGCCAACATGTCTGCTTTTTTGGCACACCTGCTTTTGCTGCCTAGATTGTGTTAGTGCTTCCCTCTGAATCAGTCGTGAGCAGCTTGCAACCAGATGCCTGATTAAAAAGTTAGCAGACCTTGAGTGCAATTACTTCAGCTCTATGGCATTCACGCATTAAACTCAGTGTTAATTGTTTCCCATTTTTGTAACGATCCTTATAATAGGATAAACCAGAAGAGATCATTTCTTGAAGTTAAAACAGCAGAAAATAAAGACATTTATTCTGATTAATCATCTCAATATGAAATTAAACACAATCGCAAGTAAACATAGAGGGTCTTTCTGCTAGATACCGGTACTGTTTGAAGTATTTATTCTGGAGCCTGGCACAACATACACATTTGTTGTATTTGAATTTAGACAGAAAGAAGAATTGTGCAAAGCACTTTCTGAGTTGCTGCTTTGAAGGAGTTTCACACCATTACTTACACAAGCACTCTTTGGATATTGTCATAGATAAATATCCATATCATGTAGTACGTAAATTTACTCATACTTTTCCAGAAATGAATAGTTCTGTGGTTTCACTTGGATTACTCAGTATGGTATCATGTCAGTTTTATTATGATCTGTGTATATTTGAAAAAAACTTACTTAAAAATATCTTTGTAGTAGCAATAAAGGATAGCCTGAAAACAGTGAGTGAGCTGAGTAGATGCTCACAGACGACATCGAAGATTAAAATAACTCCTGTAATTATACCAAAACTTACATTTAAGTATTTTCACAACCATTTAATAGAAGTGTTTATGCAGAGTATCGTAGAGTCACAGAATTGTAGAATGGTTTGGTTTGGAAGGCACCTTAGAGATCGTCTAATTTCAATCTCCTCTGTGATCAGCAGGGACACCTTCCACCTAGATCAGGCTGTTCAACGCCCCCATCCAGTGTCGCCTTGAACACTTCCAGGGATGGGGCGTCCACAGCTTTTCTGGGCAACCTGTTCCACTGCCTCATCACCCTCACAGTAAAGAATTTATTTCTTATATTTAATCTAAGTCTATCTTTTTCAGTTTGAAGCCATTACCCTTTGTCCTATCACTATATGCCCTTACAAAAGTCCCTCTCCAGCTCTCTTGTAGGCCCAGTTTTGGTATTGAAAGGTAATATAAGGTCGCTCTGAAATCTTATCTTGTCCACGCTGAATAGTCCAACTTTTTCAGCCTGCCTTGGTAAGAGAGGTGTTCCAGTCTTCTGATCGTCTCTGTGGCTCTCGTCTGGACTCACTCCAACAGATCCACATCCTTCTTGTGCTGGACTACCCACGTCACTGACAAAGAGGTTAAACAGCACCAGTCCCAGTAGGGACCCCTGAGGAATGTCAGTTGTCACTGGTCTCCACTGGGACATCAAGCTCTTGACTGCAGTTCTTTGAATGCAGCCAGATTCCTTATCCACTGATTGGTCCATCTGTCCAGTCCTTGTCTCTCCAGTTTAGAGACCAGGATGTCATGCAGGATGGGGTCAAATGCTTTGCACAAGTCCAGATAGACAATGGCAGTCACTCTTCTCTTATGCACAAACGCTGTAATCACATTGCAGAAGGCAAGCAATTCTCACAGGCATGATTTGCCCTTAGTGAAGCCATGTTTTCTGTGACCAGTTGCCTCCTTCTTTTCCATGTGCCTTAGCATGATTTCCAGTAGGAGCTACTCCATGATCCATGAAGTTAGACTGACTGGCCCGTAGTTCACCAGGTCTTCATTTCCCTTTTGTAAGAATTGAGATTGTTTCCTCTGTTCCTGCCAGTGGGAACTTCACCGAACACGCGTGGCTTCTCAAATACGAGGGATAGTAGCTCAGCCACTTCACCTGCCAGTTTTCTCAGTACCCAAGGATATATCTCATCATGTTCTGAGGATTTGAGTACCTTCACATTCCTTAGATGGTCTTGAATCTGATCTTTTCCTACGGCAGGCAGTTTTTCATTCTCAGTCCTTGTCTTTGCCTTCTGCCACTTGGATGCTGTGGCTGGAGCACTCGCTGGAGAAGCCCAACACAAAGATGTTATGTATCTCAGCCTTCGCCATATCGCAGCTAACCAAGTCTCCCATTTTCTTCTGCAGAGGGCCCACATTTCAATACTCTTCCTTTCAGCATTGATATATATACAGAAGTTTTCTTCTTGCCTGTGATCCCCAGCCAGATTTAATTCTATCACATACATGCTGTTCTTGCCATCACTTGATAATGGGTCTCCCTGTATTTATTTTCTCAAAGATGCCCTTGCTGTTCGCAGGTAGTTGACTATTGGATTTTATGAGGAAATGTCTGTGGAGGGAGAGGGGAGGAATAAATATAATTCCTATTTGTTATTGCTTTAAAAATCAAAGCATGAAAATGAATATCTTAAAGTAAAATGCATAGTTATAGAAGTGTAATTAGGAGATAAAAATAGCAACATGTTACTAACATAGAAAAAGCAAAGACCTGCTGATTTTTTTTTTTTNAAAAAAAAAAAAAAAAATTTAATAAAAAAAAAAAAAAAAAAAAAAATTAAATTTTTTTTTTTTTTTTTTTTTTTTTTTTTTTTTTTTGAAAGAAGAAAAGTATATCCCCTGAGACAACCAGAAAGCATGATAATTTGGATCCATCAGGCAGGACACATCTGTAACCACAGTAATCATGTGGAGCTGTTACTGCTACCTGTGTTATTTCCCCATGACTCTCTTGTTGTCTTTACTTCATCCAGTCTTCAGATTGTAAATTTTGTAAGAGAACAATATTCTTTCCTGTGTTATTTGAGTATTTCCTCTCACAGTGCTATTCTTCTGTTCTCTCTTCCATCCTTCCCCTTCTCAATGTTAAGCCTCTTATAATCAAGTGAATTGAAATTATAAACATAATTCTTCTTCTTCAAATTATAAAATAATAAAATATTTATTCTCTGGTTAGCATTTGCCATCTGAGCATCTTAAATTCATTTGCAAATATCATGTTAGCTTTTGAAAACATCATGCCTAGCTAAAAAAAAAGGGGGGGAATGATCTTTCCCACTTACCAATAAGCAAAAATGTTAAGTGTTTCACATCACTGGCAGCTGACAGCAGCTGGCCACCATCAGGCGGTTCTCAGTACCTGGAAGATAGACCCCAGGTACCTTATTCTGAGTCTAATTGGAATTTTCTATTGATTACAGTGACTTACATTTTATTACGCATGAAATGTGTCACAGAGTCTGTCTTCTAACTCCATGTCCTGTACTTCAAGCACATGATCACCCTCCATCCCCTGGGTGAGAATGACTACTTATATTCCCTCACATGTTGGCTTCTCTGTCATTTTCGGTTTAGCTTAGAAACTCAGTATCATGAATTCTTTAAGATGCCACTTGTCTGACCTGGCCCCTGATTTTAATTGTTAAGATTCAGGCTAGCATTCCAGATGGTCCCCTCTACCAGGGCTGCACAAACTGGACCTGGTTGGTGTTTTGCCATTTCTAAGGAAAGTGCCAGCTGTTACTCATTTTGCTTGTTACTGAATATCATTTGAGATTATACTAGTGGGCAAAGTCCTAAAGGATATTTGGCATTACTGCGCTGGTGAATATCTGCAGCCAGTGTTACGGAGTAAGCAGTTTCATCTATGCTTGATAGTCAACTTAAGGAAAAAAAAAAGACTAAAGGAAAAAAAAACCTACCCAAGAAATTAGAACACATCTGTCTTTCTTTTTCTTCCATCTGTCAACTCAGGGCATGTACCATATCAATTTTTTCCTAGTGTGGGAAACATTTGGCTTCCTCATTATGAAGTTAACCATGTACAACTTGATTTTGGATTATTTTTGTTACTTTTACTGTCCGTATTAGGAGTGCTACTCAAAATACTTTATTCCAGAGGGCTTCTAATTTGAATTCTAGATTCTTTAAACTAGGCATTTTTCTAAGAAAGAATGATAAATAATGTCGCCTCTACAGAGCAAAGCTCATACCCTCTGGTCTTCTGCAAAATGCACACAAGGCATTTCTCTAATACATACACATTTTAGGCTTTTGTTTGCATTTGATGTAGGAGGAATTATTTAATAATTTTGATTGTATTCCTTTCAATAAAAGTAGTTAAAATTAATATTATCTATAACTATTCTCATGGAAAAAGATAATTTTGTGATAAGCACTTACCCAAATGTAGTCTTACCTGCTTTTTGCCCTAATTCCAGGGACTCTTGCAAAGAAATGCCTAATACCAAAAAGACTGATCAAATTACCTTACCTGCTGATTTTCTCCAGTGCTTTGTTCCAGCTGTTGTGACTCTGCCTCAGTGCAGTGTATGTGCTGTTTCAAGGACCCACGTGAATACACCTGTGCCAAGTGGGACTTGGCTGCTCTATAGCCTGCACATACGGGAGGTTTGGTCTGACCAAAAGTGATGGATGCGTGACACCTTAGTAGTTTGGCTACCCTGTCTTTGCATAATGGAGGTATTAACAGAGTAATTACCTGTCAATGAAATCAGCATTCCTTATTGCAGTGCAACTTCTCCATTAGCTTCTGAAGAATAACTGCAGGATTTGGCCTTTAATGAAGCACGCCTATCATTTCATACTGAAATGTCGATCTTGATTTGACTGCCACATAATTTTTTACTACATTTTTTTTGGACATTGTATAATTCAGAAGTTAAGGGCAGGCTTCATATATAGTTCATTAATTACACATAAGTGTTTGATCTCCATCTAGAAACTAGAGAGATAAGCTATTAAAAGAATATATATTTAATTGATTCTAGGAAGTTCAGGCACAGGAATTTGCACACACAGACAAAACACTGACACACAAAACACTTAATGTCAAACCTAAGTGATTATTTAATATACTTAAAGCTTGTTTAAGAAGCCATAATCAGGTTTAAATTTTTACATCCAAGGAATACTTACTAGCACACATTAGAAAAGAAAATCCAACACGACAAGGCAAAAAAGTAGATTATGTATGATGAGTGTCTCCGGTACAAAAGATAATATCTGTGAGTAATGTAATTTAGATTTGAAAGGTTGGGAAAGTCAGAAACATTCATAACAATGACCATTAGGTGACAAGAAAAAACTGGAATTATATTAAATTTAGTGCTAGTGAAAATGCTGATAAATCAATCCTAATGCCATTGAGATCAGTGCAAAACTTTCCAGTGACTTTACTAAATTCTAAGTTAGGCCCATATTTATTCCTCCTACAAAGGAAATTCAAAATTGTGTGAAGCAGTATTGAGTCTCTATTTCTGAGAATTTTCTAAACCTTTTGCCTGCTCTTTTCACTACTTTTTTATATTACTAGCAACAGTAATATAATGACATCTTCTGCCTCTATTCACCCTCTCTAAAGAAAATAAACACCTTTCCACTTTCACATTTTTTGAAGTAGGTGTGGCTGTCTGCCATTTGTGACTAGTTATCATCCTACTTGCAGTTCCTGTGGAAATATCTCAGACTTCCATATCTGTGATCTGTCAACAATAGAGATCAAACCAGGGAGTTTGGATGCATTCTTTACATGCCTTGTCAACCTGTGAAGGCTGAGATAAGGTGGCTTCCACAGGCATTGAGCTCTGTGATTTATTCTACTGTTTGATAACACCTTAAATCTCGAAGTGCCACAATGCATTTTCATGCATCTGTCATAAAAACGTTCATATCAGAAAGGATCCTGATCTACTACTATGTGAGAAATTGATATTAAAACAATGTCAGTTCAAATTGCCCATACATAGAAATAATTTATTTAACAATTGTTCTAATGCTAAATTCTCACTCAGAATTGTGTCCTGTCTGTTCAGTAGATAGCAATGCAATGTAGAATTTATCACAACAAAACAGCAATACTTGTCAACGATTGGTTTAGGCTTAGATTCTGCCTCTTTCCACTTCATTTTTTAATATTCTCTGCAAAACTAAGACACATAGGGCATGTGCACATACCTTTATGATATTTTTTGTAAAGTGCAATTTCATTCCTTTGTGGCTCTGTGTTTTTCACACTTTCATTTAAATTAGTATTGTTGCATAAAATAAAATGTGAAACAGAACGTTGTGCTTGTCAGTTTGCCTCATGAAAAGCTAGCAAAATACGTACAAATTACCCTTGAAATGTTCATAAATGTTGGGCTCAAAAGTCAGGAGTCCTTGGCTGTCTGTATTAATTAACATGACCATGTGTTCTAGGTGGAAAGTGCACAAATAAATCCATCAGTTTTAAACACTGGGATCAAAGGTAATGGCATCCGACAGATTCTGAGCAATGAGAAACTTGCTAGTATATACATTAGAAAAACATATGCACCAATCACTAAATTGTTTTATATTCAAAGTAAGTGTCCAACATCCTGCTTTCTCCAGTTTTGTAGACAGAAAATGGAGAAGTCACAGGCCAAGGTTGTATAAAGTTCTGTAGTTTTCAGAATGTGACTTAATCTATTTCCAACAGAAGCTAAGTAAAAGTAGATGACTATTTAGCATTAGTTGATGTAACTTCAAAGCCTTCTGTGAAGTTATTCTTAGAGGCCACTGAAAGAAATTTATCAATGTGAGTTCCCTTTACTAACATTAATCTCAGGCAGCACAAAGTAGGTTAGTTTATCAACATCAGAACATAAACATGGACTAGAAAACTTCCTGCTTATTCTAAGGGGACCCATGGCATTGGCAGCATTACCTAAAAGTATCCAAATGATAGTCAGAGTTCTTGTTTTCCCTATAACTTCTAATGTGTCAAGAGCACACCATATGTAATTTGTGGAAAACACTGAAAATTGGATGGAGTCTAATAATAATAGTCATTCTTGTCAGGCCTTCTTTGACTTCTGCTTGAGGCCAGCAGAAAATATATCCTAACTGTTTTTTCTCAAAGTAAGATACCATTCAGGGTATCTGCTGTTTTGATAGTACGGTAGTACCATTGTCACGTATCTGATTTCCATAAAAAAAGTCCTTTTTTCCTCTTTCCTTTCTCTTCCTGTTTGTTACTGAAGTTTTAGCTTTCTTTCTGGCTAAGATGCTGATGCATACTTCTTTTATAGAAACTTCTGTGTGTAAACACCTTCATAGGCTTGTTCTTAATTTTGTGGTTTATTTGGGATTGTAATTTCTTGTAGCAGAGATTTGGCCCCACAGGAATGAGAGACCAACACAAAAAAACAAAAAAAAACCCCATTCAGCCACAGAAAATTTTCTCTGTGGATTTGTTTTCCAAGCTTTGACATCATAAAATACTGCAAGACAGATACACATGTGTGTTATATGTGGTGGAAGAGAACTTTGTAGTCAGTATTTATAGTATGCACTGTTCCCTGAAGAATCCTAAGTGAAAAGCTGTGGATTTTCTTTTTTTTCATTTTCTGTATCACATGTTTGCATGTGCAAAATGAAAACTCCAAAGCTTTGGGAGTTCAAATAAAAAAGCCCCTAAAATAAATTCTGAAGACTGTTGTTAGAAAAGCAGGTCTTTAGGACATCTGGTCCCAAGAAAGAAAACTTACGTTTTTATGGTGCAAATACATTATTGTCATGTTCTTTTCCTTCTAGAGATGCAGATACGTTTTAACAGGTGTGTTATAATTAGCTCATAGTATGTGCAGTCAATTGGGATAATAACATTAGTTTCAAAATTAAAACATTCTAGAAATTGCATCTTTCCCAGGATGCACTAGCTTAATCATATTATCCTTGACAATCATGTCCACTTTCATTTTTGCAAATGTGGATCCATTTATCTAATGTGACAGCTATAGTGTTCCTTGTGTTAATAGATGTACATCTGCTTTCTAGACTCACAGCATGCAAACGGTCCTGTCCTCACAGGGCAGTGCTGCTGCTGTGTCTGCTTTCTGTGCATGTAGGAGAAGACACGACTGCTGACTCAGAATTAATTGTAACCCAGTGAGTTGTCAGTGACAGACACCCATAGATGCGGAAGCAGCTGCGGAAGCAGTGTCCTAAGGTACTGTTCTCCAACAGCATCCCTAAATTGAGAGCCTCCTTCCTTGTCCTCCTCCTGTCCCCATGCTAATACAAGATATCCTTAGAATCTCTAAGAGAGTTCTGGGCTTTTTTTTGCATTTATTAATCCTTGCTTTATTGAGGATCAATATGATCTTCTTAATTGAATTTCCTCAAATTCCTATAAAGAAAAGTGAAGATTGCCATCATGATCTCACTGTGAGCACTGGTTAGTTTAGAGTGTGAGCATTTAAAAGCCTTCAGATTTTCTTCTTTTTTTTTT
>WBMZ01000733.1:0-173607 GCA_013400975.1 Atrichornis clamosus | reverse complement strand
CAATTTTTTTTTTTTTTTTTTTTTCCCCCCCCCCCCCCCCCCCCCAATAAAACAGTGTTAATCTGACTGCCTTTAAATCCCTTTGGTACAAACGTTCCTAGTGGACAGCTGGTCATTTTCTTCTATTATCTGTGGATTTTGACATGCGTTTTTCTTCCTTTTATGTACATTCTTAAAAGCAAAGAATTCAAATACTGAGATTAATTCTAATATACAGCAAGGGCTGCATCACCCCAGACAAAAGATTGCTACCTTCACACAAGATCCATGTCCTGCTTGATTTCCAAGGTTATATGCCGTGCTAGAGACTGCTAATGGAACAGAATACTAAAGGGGTTTTTATCACATCTTTCTTTTTCCTGAAGATCACTGTGAAGTTTCCTGCTTCCTGGCACTGCAGGACTCCGCATATCTGCTGTAGTTACTGACAGTGATGGAAGCATAAATACACAGTACTTCTGTAACACGATCATTGTAGGCTTCAGCAGTAAGATGCCGTGTCAGTAATGATTATTGACATCATAATACATGTATAAGTTTGCTCAATATAATTAATAAACAGTTGATGGAACACTTACGTAATTAAATACTATAAATATAATTTATGTTAACATATTAAATGTAAATGCAAATGTAGTCAATATTTTTGTATATGATAATAATAGGATTACTTTTATAAAAAGCCTCCAGATAAGGAGATATTCTCAATTGTTTCTTTTCACATTTGAAAATGTAATGTATAGGTAAAAGAAAGTCCCTGGAACTTTATTACCCTGTTCACATTACTGAAGCTGGATGAGTTTTACAGAATGTAAATCAGGATAAATATATTATTATAATTTAACTTGTTAAATCTCAGCAGCAGCTGTTTCTACATTTAGTAGTACATATGCATTATTGATCAACACATGCTTTTACTAATGTAAAACTTCTTAGAGTATAGAGAAGCTGTGTTGGTTATTGTTGTAATTGGTACAGTGCTTCTGAAATGCTTCTTCAATTGAGTGCACTTGTAATGTGCATTATCTGTCATGCAAGGAGTAGCTCATCACCAAAATCAAACTGAACAAATAAATTGAAGATCACTGAAGTCTTTAAATTACTGACGATCACATAAAACATAATTCTATGGCAACTAAATTGTTTATATGTGAATCAGTCTAGTATTTTTTTGTCAGTGAGATTTGTTTCTTCAGGTTCTTGTGCCTTAAGCACTTTCCTTGAACACAGATACAATTTCAAGTGTTGACTCTCTAAAGTCAGGTGCCTAAATAGTTATGAACATAGTGCCAGATCTAGGTAGGTTAATTTGGGGCATTTAAATTTGAAAACTCTGAACTCCACCTCTCTCTACTGTCAAGGGTTATAACAACAGAGTTGTCAAAGGAATTAATCAGTGTAACATTTTCTAGTACATGCCCTAAATTTACCTTGTCATCTATAGTCAGTGGTTAAGTACAGGCATGTCAAAAAGGCATGTTACCATTATTTTACAATTCTATATTTTTTGGGATGGCAAGTATGTTCATTAGAGCTGCCTTCTTCCTCCATTAAACACAGATCTGTTTAGAAAACGATCCTAAATACAACACTGATTTTTAATATGTATATACAAATTTGTTCCATTTTTAATGAGTCCTTTCTCAGGTGTTTTTTTTTTTTCCTAGAGTTTCTGGTAAGAAACATGTAATAAATATATCCAGCTAACGTGGTTTACTAACATCTAGCCATTTGGGTGACTAATGTTTCTGAACATGAGCTTAGTTTTCTACTCGTAACATACCTGGCTATTTTCTTTTTTGTTTTATTGTGTGCAGCAGTTTCCATCTTTTCTCCCCACATTCCTTTCTGTGCATCTGAAATATTAATTTGCATAAGTGTAGGCTTAGAACTTATTTTCTGAGTCTCAAACAATTAATTCAGGAGGATAGAGGCTAAGATTTAAAATGTTGAAAATGTATTGGTGTTTTACCAGACTCTTAAGTTGAACAAAGTAATACTGTGATTTAGACTAGATTAAATTGTAACACTTAGCTTTCCTTGTAGGTCAAATTTGCCTCGCAGTCAAGATGATTGTAGGTAAATAACAATGCTTATTAGAAAATAGGACTATTTGCTTTCTAAGTGGATATTAGGAAGGCAAAACTTAAAATATATGGTAGTCCTGTATTCGGTGTCTTTAGTTAAAGGCTTGTGAGTTTTTGAGTGTCTAATTAAAAAAAATCAACAAAACCCAGGAAGAATTAATGGCATAAAGACCGTTGTTTCCCATGAAGGAACTTCACTACATAAACACAGAATAAATGTGATATTCCCTCAAAAGGTTGTGAAAACCCCAGGATTTGACTGCAGGTTTTTCTTCATTCATTGTCTTTGCAAAACTAAAACAAGTCTCAAACCAGAGAGGCTTTTTGTTCTCCATGTTTAAATGTGTTTGGGACCATCAAGCTGTCATTTCCTCCCCAGTCATTTGGCAGACTGTAATTAATAATATTTTTCACCCTTATGGAAAGGGTAGTTGTCTACAGTCTAAGTAGCAAGAGCGATATAATAGGTGATTATGTTTCCTTTTAATATATTGCAGTGTAATTTACAGATTTCTATGATATTTCAGTCCTGAGAAATTGAGCAGAATAAATCAAATTATTTTCTGATATAAGAACAATTTACATTCTGAAATCAATATCAACATTGTTACCTTAAGGGGAAAGAAACAAGTAAATACCCAGCCACTCCAGCTATTTATATGGGTGGCATGGTGTGAAGAAGTAACGTGAAGATGCCATATCAATTGCTGCTGCTTTTTTTCATTCTTAGTTTAGCTTGAAAGGTTGGCCAAAACCTTATCTATCTCAATTATCTTGGTTCTGTGCGTAGGATATCAAGATGGGCATGGAGAATGGATTATCCTGTGATTCAGGCAAGATCCTTGAATAAGAACTGCCATGGGGATTGCACGATGAAGTTTAGTTTAGATGTAGCCAAGAAAAAATAACCCTATTTCTCTTAGCAAATTACAGGAATCTACTGCACAATTCATGCATAACACAGACTGGAGCCAAGACTATCAGGGAGAAGCAGGAGTGGCTTTTACTAAGAAAATTCTGAGTTTATCTCAGATTTATGTTCTTTTGCAAGCTTCAGTGAAACATAAAAGAAAAAAGTGTGTACAGTGAGCTGAGTTATACAAAGCTCTGTTTGAGGTGCTTTGTGGTCTTCCTGTGAGATACACTACAACTTTCAAAGAAGGTCACAGTCCAGAACTATACTTTGATTCATCTTTCCAAACTAGAAAAGAAAATGCAGATTGTATATTTTAGGGGCCTCTCACTAAGCCAATCAGAATGGCAAAAACATAACAATTCATTGTTTATAAAACAAACTAATACAGCAACCACATGTTAATTCAAAGGCTTTGCCAGTTCTTTATGTAGAGCAAATACATAGATATCAACAGTTTAGTTGAAACTCTTCCTAATCTGTTTTTGTGACTGGACCTCTGTTTACAGGCTTGATCTCATAAAAAAATGAAATCCATGTTTTAGTACATGAACTAGGAATCTTTGTTTTGATCCTGGAAGGAACAAACTTTATCAAACAGACATCTTTCACAAAGGCGTTTGGAATGAAGCATAGATTTTTCTTGTGTCTTTACAAGATTTTCCTAAACTTGTGCACAATGTCTTCTCCATAATAATAATTTAATCATAATTTAATCATCAGTATCCTATGGGCTTTTTATGGTATTTGTCTAGTGTTTACACTTGATTTTACTTTAATATGTTTTTCCTCTGACTTCTTTATTCATGAGTTTCCGTAAATAATGTCATGTATAGATTCTTCCATTCATTTTCTCTAAAGGTAAATTGTTTTTTTCAAGTTTCTCTTTTAAGCTGCCATATCAACAATCTTCCCATAAGGAAAATATTGCCAGAATGTTTTCTTTGAAGTTGTTTTTCCGTCATAATGTTCCTTTGTCATCTTAACACAAAGTATACCACAAAAGTTCAGAAAAGAAAGGGAAATAGTTTTTATTGATGCAAAATCCCTGAAATTAACTATCTCAATGACAATTCAAGACATGTCATGCTTGACTGTATATTCTGATACGCAAACATACATCCCATTCTGTAAATATTAGTTTAACTTGCTGTGAATTGGATGTTTTAGCGACTTCTACCTGTTTGGAAAATCAAGGAGAGAAACCAAGGCTTTTAACTTAAAACTGTAGTGAGTGGAGAAGAGGGTATTTTGTTTAAAATACCTGATTTGTAAACTCAAAATGCAACTCAGCTGGTTAAAATTCAGCAGGTTCTATTTCCAACTACCCAGTGTAGAAATGTTTTTTTAATTACAGCTTGGTTTATAACAATGGATAGGATCTGTAGCCAAATTTGTCCCTGTGAGACATTCAGCAGCAGAACAATAGTATAATTTTTTCTAGGATCCCTGATTAGCAAAAACAATACAGCAGTTGTACAAAGCTTGAAGGTTTGGTTTTTGGAATAAAAAAGGAGCAAAAACTCCTCTTAATGCTGATTTCTGTAACTTGCTGTATGATTCAAGCACGTAATTGGAAGAAGAATGCTTTTTAGGAGCTAGTGTACAATGGAAAACACTGAATAATTTTGAAACCTAGTGCTTATAGTTCCTACACTAAAGTTCTGTTTCCAACACAGCTCATAACTCACCGGCCACAGGACATTTCAAACACTTGATACCACATGGCATGATCTTTCCTGTATTCAGGATTTTAGCACTGAAGTTAACAAAATACCTTACACTGTTTGCAGCCCACTTTCTACCTGTGTATGAAGGTGTCTGGGAAAATACGGTGGCAGCAAAAAAGCTTAGTCTCATAAGCAGTGCCTAAACCTCACTAGTTTTGGCCTACTTTTTCTAGAAATCAATGCTGAGGTACAATTCCTAACATTTTTTTTGCTCAAATAAGAATTTCAAGATTGTAAATGTAATGTTCTATGCAACTTTTCCAAAGCAATAGATTTGTATGGAATGAAATTACAAATCATGGTATCAGAATACATTTTATACAGCTATGATTGCCAAAAACAAAGTACTTCAGTACAAAATTTTGTTTTCAGCCCTGGAAAAAATACTAAATTGCTCCAAATAATTCCAGATTTTCTTTAATTTTCAATCAGTATTGACAGAATCACAGAATGGTTGAAGTTCGACAGGGCCTCTGGAGGCCATCTAGTCCAACCTCCTGATCAAACAGGGATAATTACAGCTGCTTGTCCAGAACTGTGTCCAGATGCCTTTTGAATATCCCCACGGAAGGGGACTACACAGCTTATCTAGACGTCTTGTGCCAGCGCTCAGACACCCTCCCAGTAAAAACAGTTTCCTGATGTTTAGAACCTCCTGTGTTTCAGTTTGTGCCCATTATTACCTTCTCTGTCACTGGGCACCATTGAATTCCTCATATTAAGAAAGAGCAAGAAAGTTAGAACAGAAGAGTATTGGAAGGAAAAATCATAAGCTGTAACACAAATACATTTTTGAATGTTTTCTGTATCTCCAAATAAAGTATTGTAATGAAAAAAAATGCAATGTGCTATTTCAAGCACAGGTTCTACTTTTTCGTACTTGATCAGCAAGATTAGAATATCCCCACCCTCTACCATCCATTCCTCCTCTCAGCACAAGAGTTTTTGTTGCTATTTGTATTGGCATTTTCAAGTACCAGAGCTATTACTTATATTCTGTAATTCCACAAATTAAATTTTTTGGAAAGTACTAGGCACGTATTTGACTTTGTTGTAGCAGGAAAAAAACCAGCCAAACCAGTTTCTTTTATCTTTGATTTGATATGTTTTTGGTTGCTAGTGTGTAAAAATAGTATTGTCTGGCTGACCACCTGGTCCAAAAATAGGAAAAAAAAAGTGTTCCTATTAGACTTGAGCTGTCTGATTTTCAGCACCATTTTGCTTACCTTAATCAACATCTGAGACGGTGTATCTCTTGTGAGTGTGAAGTCATGCTTCACCTAGATGAGCCTTATAGAATCTGCTGCAATAAGTGATTAAAATAAGAATGATTGCCTATAACTGATACTAATTGTTTTCCTGAATTTTGAACTCAGCCCAGGTTCAAAAATCAATTGAGTCAAATTGTTCTGAATTATACATTGAAATTACTTTGACACAGGTTAAAATTATATTGCTTTCACTGAATTCTCCTTTCAGTTTTGGGTTTCACATAACAATGATGTGTTATTTCCTGATTAAAAATAAGGACTTGATTATTTTTCAGGACCTGAAAAAAACCACTTGTTTTCCTCCGTCACCACATGTTTGTTTATCATTGAATATGTCACAGGGTTTAGATGTGTATTTTAGCCAAGTGTTGGGACCTGAACCATAACCTTACTTCATGTTGTATATAATCCAACGTATGTTGCAGCATAATTAAAATTGTAATTACTTGTTATCATTAGTCCCAGTGTTGTACCAACTATAAACCTCATTACTCAGAATAACTTGATTCTGTCTTTCAGTAAGAAGAATTCAAAGCTTTGGATTGTGCATTTGGTTGCACAAGGGAGTAGATAAACACAAACGTAGTCTTAAGCATGTTGTGGGATTTTCTTCTGAAAGAAAAGTCTCTGTGTCTGCTGCTGTGGAGACAAGAAATTCAGTGTAAACTCACTGAGGGGCTCAGTGCTGGATCTGGATCTGCTGTGTCACAGCCTGTGTGTCAATCGCTGGCTTCTGGGAGTGAGTTTGTGTAACTTGCCCAAGCCGGCAGTGCATCGTGTGTGTGTGTATGTGTGTGTGTGTGTGTGTGTGTGTATGGATTCACTGGGACACTCCAAGGCGGACCTTCCAGAAGTAGGAGGCCCTGGTTCTGGGTGGGAGTGCTGCGGTGCTGTCTGCCGGCTAGCAGATGACCACAAGCACCGGGCAGCTGCCCGCACGGGAGGGGGAGATGGAGGCTGTTGCGGCGCAAGAGGGCAGGTGAAACTCCAGCCTGGGTTCACCTTGCCCACTGGTGGAAAAGGTGTGCAGAGGAGGCAGGAACGAGGCGGAGGGGGGTCTTCGTAAAAAAGGAGCAGGTTTAACGGGGATCCAAAAATGGGTGCGAAGAACCCACTTTTACGTGGGGTTTTATATACCCCTACAGAATGGGAGGGGAAAGCACCAGGGTCCAATGGGGTGAAGGTCCTTGAAAGGGTTTCCTCACTTCAAGAGAGGAAATTTCATACATACACTCCAAGAAGGAATATGTTAGAGGAACCAAACTGAATGAAGGAGGGCTGGACTTCTAGTGATTGACTGCTAGTCATGACTCCAGGTCAGTTTAGCAGCCTATCTGCCGAATCTTTGACTCACTATCAGGATGCTAATTCAGAGTCAGTGAGCCAGACTGCTTTTAGCATAATTCAGTACCAAACCCGTCACATGACAGTGACATGGTCTCTCAGCCCACCACTGATAGGTTGCAAAATACGGCATTATTTGAGTTGTTTGACCACATTCCAAGGCAGAGCATCCTACTATAGTGGCTCAGAAAGCCAAGACAATATACTTACCATTTAAAGTGTGGATTTAAAAATGTATAGTACTATCAGCTAAGAAGTTCTCAGTATTCATGCTAGGCCTGTGTTGTTTTAATGGTCCCTGTCACTGTCAGTATAGAGTCAGAGCAAATTTCACCTAATACGAGGAATTCTTGTTACCCAAGATCAGTATTTTTACTACAGAACTCATGAAACAAGACATCTTCATAGTTATGTATTCTTGTTTTTACTTAGGTGGTTAATTTATTATAGGGGTTTAATTACTTTGCAGAACCTAAAACTGAATATCTCATCTCTTCTCTGATTTTAGGACTTTATTTTCTCAGTCATTCATATTTTCTCATAGAGTCTTTTAGGTTTAAAAGAAATGAAAGTAATCTCCTTTCCTCAGATCATAGTGTGGCTTGGGGAGGGGCAGGGCAGGGGAGGATGCACCACCACAGTTTGCCTCTTACTGATTTTACTAGTGACACAAATTCTTAGTTTGGAAAAACAGATCTCCAAATTTTTATTTCTGAAAGTGAATGCAGAAAGAGATGATTTTAAGTTACGTAGTTAGCTATATTTCTATTTCGCTCATATTGAAGGGAAAGAAACTGCTAGTGGTTTTAAACAAAAATTGTTCAGGGTGGTAGTTCCAGAATGAAAAGGTTGTAAGAAAAAGTAACAGTGTGAGATAAAAGTTTTTCTTAGTGATATATATAGAGTTAGGTTCTCTGTTGATGTAATGAATACAGCCCAATGACTCAGAGGATCTGTTTGGTTTGCTGCAGCTGGATTTTAATCCTGAAGCCAGAAAAGGAACTTAAAAGCAAAATACTAATTATAAAATCACAGCCAAGAGCAAATACTATTACATTTATTTCTACACTGAATAACACAGTAATCTGAAGTTGATTTAATCAACTATGTCCACCCAAGAGAGATGAATAAAAAGAAACCTGGTAGATGATATTGATCATCAGATAAAGTGGTAGCAATTACCATTAACAAATAGTCTTTAATAAGCAAACATATAGTTAGTACTATCAACATGAGGTTTTTCCTCATTAAAAGAAAAATGAAAAAAGAGGGGGAAAGAAAAAGGGAAATTTGGGGCCTGATACTTTTTCAGGATGAATACAGAGCACCTGATTTTAATTACTTTAGAAGTGTTAACTAGTGGAAGATACCTGTTGTAGTATTTTCCTGATGTTTCTTTCTCTTCTGGCTCTGTATAAATCTTGAATCATTAGGTTAGATATAATTTATCTGATAGAAATTTCAGATGACTAATATTGATAAGAAGTAACCACTAAACTAAACTGTTATTAAGCTTAAGACAAATTTTGTGAATCTCTACTTTATCCTAAACTAATCTAGTTAACCAGACCACTGAAGCTGCTGAAACTCATTTTTGTGGGAAGATGTGCTTAACTTAATTTAGCCACTCTTTTGAGATACTCTTAAACTAGTTGTTTCCAATCCTTCAAAGATGCAGTATTTTGATCCATGAAGACCTGTAATATTCCTTTCATGAATCCAACAGTCATGGTTGCTAAACAATTTGCAGCAGTGCTATCAGCTCTGAAGCTCTTGGGGAATCACTGTATCATTCTGTGGCCACAATTCACAAAGTCAGATTATTTCTCCAGATGAGAGAGGTTCAAAATCAATAATGGTTAAATAATCTAAGTGTACACTGAAGGTTTTTTTTTTCCTTTTGAGATGGCTGCAGGTTTCTTTTTTTAAGAAGTTGAGGAATATGTGTAATTCTGCCTCTCAATTCCAGTGTTCTTTTGAACAACGTATGTGCTGTTTATTTTTTTCTTACCAAAGCAATAATTGTTTATTCTGTCATTGCATTCTGTGATACTTTGCTGATCACTGTGATTTCACTGTGATATTATCAACCCTAATGATCCATTTTAGATAGATGACCGATATCAGTTAAATAACCTTATGGATCGGTATATAGTCATGCTGCTGTTCCTGAAAGATGACAATCATTTTCATGGGTTTTAGATTGGTGGATGTCTTTTTTTTCCCGTTTTGAACAGTGATAATACAGATTGTAACTGCAGAAATACATGCTTATTAAATTTTTGGATGTAATTAGCTTTTCATAACATAGTTTGCAACAGTTTCTGCTTCTCAGCGTTTTTTAATCAATGATGTTTTGGAAGTTATAAGAAATACACCTAATTTTCCACAGATCATTTTCTTACAACAAGTTTAATTCAGAGATGAGCATGTATAGACCTTTGAAATTTGTCTCTCCCATCTGCCATTTTCCCATCTAAAAGCAAGCCAAAATAAAAAAAAAAAAAAAAACCAAAAAACCAAACAAACCACAAACAAACAACAAGCAAACATGATAAAAGCAATTGCTTCATAAGCATTGCCAGGGATCCATTCGTATGTCAAAAGTAAAAAAAAAAAAATAGGAGAATAGTCAAGAAGAGCACTAATCAGTGTGTCCTGTGCTCTTCTTTGTAGTCCCAGCGCCGTGTTACATTTCACCTCCCCGATGGCTCCCAGGAAAGCTGCAGTGACAGTGGTCTGGGAGACCACGAGCCAGTGGGTGGTGGAACCCTGATCTCACACCCTCTCCCTCTGGTTCAGCCGCAGGACGAATTCTACGACCAGGCTTCACCGGACAAGAGGACTGAAGCTGATGGCAATTCTGACCCCAACTCGGGTGAGTCACCATCACTGCTCTGCTTATCTGAGTTGCATTGCTGACTTGGTTGTTTTCTTTTTCATCCCTTTGAGCTTTGCAATGGTAGAGATGTTTTTAGGCACATGCATGAATATTTGGTCATGTCAGCTTGTAAGGATTGTTTGGAAATAATACAGTTTGCCTGAAGTGCCTTGTATTGTAATTTGGCCGTAGAAACACAAATATATCCAGTGGAATAAACAGCTTCATACAAACTGCACGCTAAGAAAGAACGGCTGGGGAGAAGGATATCCTACAAAGTAGCAGGTTTTTGTTGATGTCTGCAGTGCTGTAGTAGATGTTTAGCTTTGGATTTTGTTTTAGGAAAGTCGTTCTAAATATCAGTTTAAAGAGCAAGGACACGGATGTTGCACTGTCTTTTAGACTAACATAGAAATCAGTAAACCAATGAAGCACTGAAAAATTTAAAGAGCCCAAATTTCTTAACACACTTAGAACCCCCTCCCCCCCCCCAATCAAGAATCACAGGACTTCTTTGTTAGGTTGGAATGACATGGTGTTTTGGAACTGTCGGACATGAGTTTTCATGCAAATATTAAGGATGAGCTACATTTAATTTGGGAATTTCTGCCTTTCTTCTTCTTTCCTTCTCTTACACATTTACATTATTGCTGTGCATTTGTGACAGCAGTGAAAATTTAAGGCAAATCTTAACCAATACTGTGACTAGTATTTTGGCAGTGGAATGTGGAATGTGGAGACTTAGGCATACTGAAGACAGGGAGGGGAAAGCACTGCTCTTAAGCTTCATGTTTACTGTCTAGAATGTGGAGACAAAGGTTAAAAGTCTTATCTGTGCTCTTGGAAGCTAATTGAACTTGAATTCTCTTGCATCCCAGGAGTATAGAAATAAGAATTAGTTTCTCTCTTTGGCATTTCTCCCTTTCGTATAGATGATTAAATTGTCACTGGGCCTGTACAAACCAGGAGAGAAGGTGGCCTTGGGATCTGATGAACAATATTAAGGTCCATCTTCTCATTTGGGCAGAGCTGGATCTGAATTATGACATTTACATCATGGCAGATGACAACATGAACTATGGATTATTGACTTTGGAAATATTTGTCTCATATTTTTATGGGAAGACCAAGAGGTTGTGTTGGATGAAACTCTACAAAGAAACAATTTGAAATGTTTTACTGTCTGAGAGTTCTGGGAGTTGCATTCTGGTTTCTTTTCCTCTATTTTCCTTTTCCTTTTTTTTTTTTTTTTTTTAACCCTGGATATGACACCTGCATTTTATTTTCTTTACCAAAACAGAAATGTTGTTGGAACTATGATATTAAACCCTTAATCTGTAGAAATACAAAGAATGATAAAAGAATAGCAACTATGAATGGATTGACTCTGGGGCAAGAATGTATGTCTGCTTAAGCAAGTGAGGAGCTTAAGTGGAATTATCCAATTAATTCTGTGACCACATATGAGACTTGTGAAAGATTTAACAAGATCAGAGAGGAGTTTTTAAGGCAGCATTGCACGTTGGCACTGTCGCATTGGCTTCACCGACTGAATTGTACATCGCTTAAAAATGCAGCATAAAAATCCTTCAGGAGAGTTAAGAAAAAAAGAGCTCGGTAAACTTCATAGAAAGTTACTAAAAATGTAGTCTTGGAAATTTTGTGTTAAGCACATTGTACAAACATAGTATATTAATCATGATCATCTATTCATGCCTAATATAGACACTAACAGAAGATTAGTCAGAATGAGTAAGTGTTCTTAAAAGCTATATGAAAAGTTTTAATATGTCTGTGGTTACACCTGATTTAGACTTAGGGATGCTAAATTCATGTCAAATTTATGAAAATCTAACCATCAAGCTGTACTGATGATTAGTGAAGTATTGAAGTATAGGGTTTTTTGCTTTTTATCAGACATTGAAATAGTGCATTCCACATCTCATCAAATCTCACAAACTCAGAAGGGAATGATATGGTTATTGTTGTGGCAGAAATTATCCTAGGAAAACCCAGGTCAGGATGGGAGTGATGCTTCTCCTTAGATGGATTTTACTTTTGTATCGTATTCAGTATCAAACTATTGCCTAGGCATTGTGTCAAAAGTTATTTTGCTCATGGAGGCGCAAGTTTTTGGATGAGACGTGAAATGGAGTTTAATGCAGTTCATAGTTATTGAAGATCCCATGACAATTTTCAGAAGAGAAAAATGCTATCTGGTATTGGGCAATTACTTTTTGGGTATTTACATGTGTTCATGGTTAAAATAACTGATGTAGTATCATTTAAACATTGTATTCTTTGACACTCCTAAGCTGAATTTCTAGTTTTAATGCAGTGAAATGTTCAGTAGTTGTATTTAACTGTAGAGGTATTTTCATTTCAGTGGCTCTTTAAGGGATTGTGGGTTATGAAAATACTTGGGACATGCTAAGGTAAAAGATATAACTATAAAGTAAGGAAAAATGTCCTAGTAGAGAGTCATAGTATTATCACATACATGTACTGTACCAGTTTTGGATGATAAATGTTGCATAACAATATTCTTACTTTAAATGCTTCAACTGAAGAGAAAGAACCATGTTTATGGGGATGTTTGCTAATGACCTCTACACCAAAAATACAGATTTGTTTCTCTGTATTTTTATGAAAGTTCATTCTACTTAAAAGTTTGCTTCAGCTCATGAGAATGTGATGTTAATCTTAATAGTAAAGTCCTTGCCTCATGCTGAGTGCAATTTTGGTTAATGACTTTAATGCTCAGTGAATTGTGTGGGTTATTACTGTACACTATGAAGTTACGTGAATAAAAATGCAGCCATTGTTTCTCAATATTAGTCTGTTGCTATTTTAATTATATTTGAAGAGTGACCATGGCCCAGGTCTTCAAAACCTGAAATATGGGGGGAAAAAATGTGCTAAGTCTTGTTACACAAAGGTATGAGAAACCTTACTGCCATATTTGCTTGCAGTCATTAGCTTCTACAGAGACACAACTACAATTACATGATTTAATGAAATAAACATACACAGTGAGAGTACCTTCATCTAGCTAATCTGAAAACAGAAATCTCTCACACCGGGTGAAACTGAAATGAAGAGAGAAGTCAAACATTAGCATTGTCAGCCACACGCTGTCACAATGGTTATGAGACAAAAGCAACAAGATAGAAATATGAAGCCTTTTATAATGATATGTAAGTCCAAGTTTGGTTTGTGTCACTGAAACCTGCCTTCTTTCTTTTGAGTCTTTTATTTTAACCTGAGGGTTGCACTCATTTTGCTAAGATACATTTTCCATTTCACTACTGTTAATTGATCAGTATTTATCGATGGTCAGGAGTTTAATGTTAACTTGATAGTTCACCTTTGTCTCATTTGCAGCTTGATACACTTGATTCCTATAAAAAGGAAAGGAAGATACTCCAAAGATCTATCATCTGATTCAAGTTCTTTAGCTTTTAGTATATCTTAAAAGAATTTAGAAAACATTGCAGTTGCTGTAAGATCTTAAATATATAAGTCAATGTAAAATTGTATTTGCTTCTACTAGTTGATAGCATTTTTATTACCAAAATTCCTGCTTTTTGATGGTTTTAAATGTGCATATCAGGAAGTGTGCTTTTAACACATTAAACGTCTTTGTCATCAGTTCCATTAAAACTGTACAGCTCTCTGATGTATTTTAATGTGAATTATTTCTTCAGGTATCACTCAAAAGAAAACTGTGTTTTTGTTTCCCAGCAGTTGGGTGCAGAGTGTTATTTTTCATTACTCTAAGTGTGGTTTTCATCAGTGCGAAAAAACAACCCACCTTAGTAGTGAAGAATTCTTCTCTCACTGTGGTTTAGTAAAGGTTGTCAGGGACTGAAATTTAGACTGGGATCGTTAATGTATCTAAGAGTTTCATGCAGCAAAGCTGTGCAATAGAACTGTATGAAGTAAAAATGTGCCTCCTAGTGTAAAGAAGGGGAAAAATGCATTTTCATGAAAATGCTTGATAAATCACATTTTGATAGCTGCAAGCTGTGGATGTGATTCATTTTTCTTCAAAGAGATAAAGAGGAATAGCATACATTTAGTGGAGTATTAGAACTGCTCTAGGGAGAAAGCCTTCTACACACTGTGGATGAATCTATGCAATAATTCCAATGGTTTAAAACCAGACAGAAATATAATATTTATGTCTTCTGATACATGTTTATGAAGCTAAGTAAATACTTGCCTAATTTCTATACCTCATTAATAAGTACTATCAATATGTTTTGCATAACACAAAGTAATAGCTTTACAAAAACAGGGAGCTGTACCAAAAAATGTAACAAACCCACTGGTTTGAAGATCATCCTTTTTATTTAGTAAAATTAAATAGAAAATTCTATTATGTCCTATGTTTTTAGCTACAACTTCCAAAGCAATTCTGTAATCTTGGAAGTAATCTTATAATGCCATCTTTCAATAATAATGTTTGTAGACAGCTTTTTTATTTCCAGTACAGTAAAATTGTGTGGTTAAATCTGGCTGATAAATACCTGAGTTCCCACTTTTTAATAAACCTAATACTTTGGCAGTTTAGTCAAGTAATGTCAGGGGTATTAAATCATACTCTAATTCCAGTAATAAGTAGGAATATCTCTGTGGCAGTGGTTTAATTATGATTAAAGTTCAGAGTAATGGCAAGACTGCCTTGTATTACACTTGGTCATATGATAGTGTCCCATGTGGAGAAGCTAAGCCCTTTCATGCAAAGAGCTTTGGTTTTACAGTGTCACTATCATTACACCCAGTGGGTGATGATGGTTTAACCTTGCGGGCATACCCTTTGCTTAATCCTGTCTCTCAGTTTGCTGCCTCAAAAATTTCTTATTTGGCAATACTGGAGTAGTCCATAGCTGAACAGCCTAAGGTGTAGAAAGAAATGCTACTCTATTAATGCTTAGGTCTAGATAATTTGCTGTCCGTAGTTATTCTTGTGTTTTCATAATATGAGACCAATGTGAACTAAAATAGGAACATTTGCCTTTGAGTCATATCATCCATTTCATTAAACAGAAGTTCATACCTCACACAGAATCTAACACTGTCACATTTAGCTACAGGCAAACAGAAGTAAGAAAAACTGAAGTCAGGTTAGTGAATTAGCCTACAGAAGAGCTATAAAATAGTCTGAAGTCTGAATTCAATCTTAGCCTATGCACTTATTTCTTTAAAAAGATAAATAAAATCTGAAAGAGATAAGAAGTATTGCTATCTCTTTACATCTCTTTGATGCCTCATTACAGTGAGGATTTAAAAATTGTCTTGGTTTAGAAAAACCTATGTTCTACATCTGTTCCTATTCTATTCTCTTTTCCTCCACACACCAAAGCTAATTAGAGTGCAAATCAGGAGGCCATAGCCATCGAATGGGCGGTGGGAAAGTAACTCATCCCATTGCTTCTCCAAGAGGAACACCTAACTTTTCAAAACTTCCTAGGTGCTGCTGCCCTCCAAGATGAGATCTTGCAGGTCCTCAGCAGTGAGCTGAAAAGGCTACATGGGGCATGGGGACTGCTAGAAGGGTTAGAGGATTAAAGGAAGGGAAAGCTTACACGTGAGACGAAAGCTGGTGCCTTTGGCTACCATCATTGGTGATACCTAGGACAGTTTAAAACCACAGATACTTTTGCCAGAGGTGCAGTTTAAAACAAAAGACTGATTTAAGAAATTAAGGGTTATTTTTCTTCTGTAAGCATTTTCTATTCACAAAACTGTTGTTCTTATCACAGCAAGCCCAGATCTACTGCAGACATTCACAAACATTTTTAAGTTTCAAAGTGATACCATTATCTGGTCAAACCTCTGCCGTAGCACAATGCTTAGTATTTCACACAATTTTCTTAAATCAAACCGGTGTTTTTAAATAGTCCAGTGATTTATTTCTGCTGGTATTTGATGACATGTTTTGTATGGGTTTGCATGGCAAGGCTGCAGGGTGGGGTGCTGCAGAGGGTGCTCCTACAAGACGAGACCAGAGGCTGCCTGCCATGTTGAACAGTTCCTGGTGGCTCTAAACCAGACCCCTTGCGCCCAAAGCTGCACAGCAGCTGAGGGAACAGAGTAAGAAAAATGTGAGAGAAGCAAACTAGCAGACACTGAGGTCCATGAAGAATGAGGTAGAGAGCGTGCTTCAGGCACCAAACAGATTCCCTCTCAGTGTATGCAGAAGACCATGGTGTCCCCAGCAGCCCCTGGAGGAGCCCACCCTGGAGCAGGTAGGTATGCCCTGAGGGAAGTTGCAGTCCACGAAGAGAACATGCAGGAGCAGGAACTGTGGCCCCTGGGGAACCCACTCTGAAGCAGTCTTTTCTTGAAGGCTCTGTAGACCCTGTAGAAGTGACCCCTGCTGGAGCAGTTAATTAAGATCTGTATTTCTTGGGAAGGACTCCATGTTGGAGCAGGGGAAGAGTATGATGTGGAAGGAACAGCAGATACAGAGTTTTACTGACTGACTGCAACTCCTATTCCACATCCCTTACACCACTTGGTGACAGGGGCAAGGTGGGGAGGAGTCAGAAGAGGAAGGTGTGAGAGTGAAGTTGAGCCTGGGAAGAAGGAAGGGGTGGGGAGTGGGGAAGGTGTTATTGGTTCTGTTTTTCCCATTTCTTGCAATTCTAGTCTACTTTTTATGGATGATAAATGAAAATAATTTTCCCCAGACTGAGTCAGTTCTGGCAGTGATGGTAACTGGTGAGTGGTCTCCCTATCTTTATCTTAACCCGTGAGCTTTTTCATCTCATTTTGTGAGAAGTGATAGAGCAGCTTGCTGAGCACCTGTCACCAGCCAAGGTTAACCCACCAGAATATTAAAGCTAGTATAATATTCCCTGTCTGAAAGCATTTATTTTCAGTTTCTACCTTTTGTCTGTGTGACTGTACCACCCTTTGTCAATGTGAAATCTGGTACTTCCAGAAGTGCATGGATATTTTAGGGCCCAAGGGACTGTTTTGACTAGAACACCATCCTGCATAATACAGATCAGAAATCTTAGCCAATGACATAAAAAACCTATGTGTCGTCTGCTGGTATCTACAGCATATGTTTCAGAATGATTTCTTGATTTAATGATCTTCAGTGACAGAGGAAATAGTACTACATTGTTTACTGACTTCAACTGAATCACCCTTTTATTTGATGAACGGCTTATTCGGTGTCCGTAGGTCAGATGTGATGTTCAAGTCTTCTTGAATCTGTAGTAGACTGACAAATTCTTCGTAGTATTTTGAATGTTACAACCTCTTGTTCTTAAGCACTTTTTCGCTATTCTGTATTTTAATACTAGTTCAATATCTATCCAGAAAGATAAATTTAAAAAAAAAAGTAGGGAATCCTCGGTCCATTCTAACAATTACAGAAAAATGACGTAGTCAAAAGCTTCAAATTAAATACTCAGAATAAGAAAAATAAAATCTAAGTCTTCTAAATTGCAAACTTTAAAATCAGTTTTTCTCTTTACCAGTCATTGTTCTGACCTGAGTGGGTTATTTTCCATGCCTAATCAACATGCTGTTTAACAGTACATTTTACAAGTAGAACAGCAATAGATTTTTTATTATTTAAAGACTTTCCATGGGAAATTAAAGTAAAAACCACAACTGAAGACATCCATCTTTCATAATCATGAAATATATTAAAAAGATTTTATTAGCATTCTAGCTACTATATCACCTAACTGTATTTGAGAAAATTCACCTTTTAAAAGTGTAATAGTGTGATTATGGAAGCATTATTTGTTTGATATTTTTGAGGTTGCTTTTTCTGAAATTCAATGAAAGTTGTTTTAGCCAGCTATGACTCTTTATTACCTTGATACTACGATTAATTTTCCAATGTTTCCCACTCTCTTGCTAATGGAGTCTTAGCAGTGTAACTCCTATGCACAATGGCAAGTTGACAGGAGTGTAATAGTTGCGAGAATAAAAGTGTTGAATTTAGCATGGCATTTTTCATTTTAGCATTCAAGTGGTTACAGATTTTAAGTAGATTTCAAATTGGTGATGGCTGCAATGGTAGGAATAACTTCATGCAAGAGGAATCTCCTCATTGCACCTGCATGGACTTGGGCCTGACAACTAGAAAAGAGCTTTGCAGTAAGAGCCCTGGGAGTCCTGGTGGACAGCAAACTGACCATGAGCCGGAAAGACACTCTTGAAGAAAAGAAACCAGCCTCCTGAACTGCATTAGGAAGGGTGCTGGCAGCAAGCTGATGGGAAGGATCCTTTCCCTCTGCTCAGCACTGGTGAGACACATTTGAAGGACCAAGTCCAGTGCTGCTTTTTCCACTATGGGAGGGAAATGGAAATATGGACTGAGTCTGGCAAAGGGCCACAAAGATTATTAAGGTGTTAGAGCATCAGTCACATGGGGACATGCCGAGAGGATTGTGACTTCATCCTGGAGAAAGGAAGACTTAGGAAAGATCTAATTAATGTGTGGAAATACCTGACGTAGTGGGGGGAAGGAGAGTATAGAGGGAGCCAGACTTTTCTCAGTAGTATATCAAATTAAAGAAAGGATACTGGGCAAAACTGAAATACAGAGAAATTTTCCTTAAACATAAGGTAAAAAAAAAAAACCAAAACCAAACCAGATTTTCTTGCTATAGGAACAATAGAACTCTGTATCAAGTTTCCCAGAGAGATCGTGGAGTCTCTGTGGATATTGTGAAAACCAAACTGGACATGACTCTAGCTGACCCTGATTTGAGCAGGGAGGTTGGACTGAACAGTCTCCAGACTTCCCTTCCAATCTTAACCATTCTATGATTCTACAATCAAACTAAGTTTGTCTTGTATAGGCTATGCAAGACAGATACTAAGATAAAAGGAAAGAAAAATCTGTATTGTCTAAGGTAAATAAATTATAAACTTGTAAATTCGTAGTAGGATATCTGGTGTAGTACTATATACAGTACGGAAATGAAACACAAATATATACAATCCAAGTCACTGGTTTCTTTCTCAGTTTATCTCCTGAGGTAGATACCTGAAATGAGTCATGTAAATTTTTTAAAGTGCCTGTATCCCACCATAGGTTATGAATGAAGGCTGTAGGAAGTAATCAAGTGATTCCCATGCTAGTTCCAGAAATTAATGAACTCAGGTCCATATTATATACTCTGGAGTTTGGATGCTTGCGTGTAGAGATCTAAAACTTTCTCCTAAGTGTATAAACTCCCTTTTAAATTTATTGAGTACAAGAGCTTTCATTTAATCTTAAAATAGGTACCTAAGACAGGTTGACTAAATGGCACTCTAGAGTTCATTTACCATGTTTCTGTTGAGTGTAATAGGCGCTCAAAGGCCAAATTCATACACAGACATTTGGGATTAAATTTAGTTCTAAATATTTATGTGTAGGACTCAAAGAATTTGTTATATAGAGGTAGCATTTGGTGCTCCTTGAAATACCTTGAGGTTACCTACTTCTTGTTAACTGTACTTCCTTCTTTCCTGTTTGACATCCACATGCAAACATCTCAGATATCCCAGGATATTTCTAAACAGGCATGGCATGCTAATGGTTAGGCAGGAGAAGTGAGGTTTAGGTTGAGATGCATTGAAAAAGGTGCGAGTGCAGGTGCTGTGTGCGTAACCTCGTGATGTATCTGTGACTCATTCCGATGTGAATTTTAGGTAGATGTGACTTAGTCTGAGTTCTGGGTGTAGTCTGTGGAGACTTGGTCAGTACCATAGTTGAGTCTAGAGACCAATTCAGTAACTAAACTGAATGAGGTGTACTAGATGTGTCTGCTTTAATGTGAGAGGCATAGTTTTCCAGACCATATCTGACTAGATTGCCATTGTGTAGAGGGGAAGCTTAGACACCTAAATTTAGCTGATTCCAACAGATCCAACCTCTTATGTGAGATGAATCTGAGCTGTTCTTGTTGCTAAGGAAATACTCCCATCTTTTTGGGAGATCTATCAGCTTTTCTTACCCATCTGCACATAGCATTTTTCAAAGGAAAAGGGCAGTTTTAAATTTTGTGCCTCATTTTTTACAGTACTAATTGAATAAAAATGCCAATTGCAGACCTTACCCTTCTTTTTGTTTTTTTTCTTTTGGTATAACTGAAATTAAAACACCCTATCTATTTAAAGCACAGTCCTAAAGAAAGATTTCTAACGTTTCTGTTCTCTAATCAGTTTTCCTTCCTCCAAATAATCACCAAGTATTGGCTGGAAAGTAGTGTAAGTCTCATGCTATTTTGAAAATTAGCATGTCTTGAAGTGAAAAGATTTGAGTTTTGACTGTCTCTTTAAGAATATTTAGATGGGACATTCATGTAATCTAGGAGGTCCTTCCTTAAAGCAAATATATTGATAAACTTTTGCTTTCTGGGAGGGAAACGTAGTCCTTCAGAAGAAAAAGTGTGTTATCTTAAGAAATAACCTTATACATAAGTGTCTTCAGGTTTGACCTAGACTTGTCGAGAGACTAGGTGTTCACTTTATTATGCTTACCTTACAACTTTGTGTTTTTACTTTTCTCAGATTTTACGTTTGGTTTTTTTTTTTACTTTCCTAAGAAGAAATCCGTGCATAAGAAGGGAGGTTCTCTGAATAAAACTTGAAAATTATGTTACATATGTAATGAATATTCTCTTTTCTTTCAAATATTTGCCTTCCCAAGGAATGCTTTATGTTTGCGTGCATACACTTGATCTGTTTATCTTCAACAGGAGGAGAAGGGGGAGGAAAGATGAATTATGTAGATTGGAAACAAATAAGGAATTACATTTACTGTCTAAAACATATAAGCAAACTTTCTAGAAATAGGAATAAGAATCTTAATGTAAGGCTTTATCCTTTTTCATACTGATCCAGGTAAATACATGTTAAAAGAAGGTAAGTAAGGAGAAGAAAAATAATAGTAGAATAGAATACTTACTTTACCTTTCTTTTCACTGTGCATCGCATGTTAAATGTATGTATTCTGTGATTGCAAGGTGAAGGCATGTCTCTATAAAGAGAATCCATCCAGATGCAGTGCAACATAAGTAACCAAACTTAGGATGTAGTTACCTGTGGCAAGGAAAGGAAAATATATACAAAATCTTTTCCTAAATTGTCAAGAAGCTTGGAGTTCTTTCCCATCTTCAAACAAACAAATAGATAAAGACATAAATCAGTCTTTAACTCTTCAGGATGGTTTGAAAATTTTGCAGGTTTGGCAGAAAGCTTTTCAATATAAAACCCATGCTACATCAGCACAAAAAAAGAAAAAGAAAAGCAAACAAACCAACCAACTAAAAACCCCCAAGAAAACAAAACTAAAAGGAAGTTTATTTAGTAACATCTGGACACCTTTGGGAGAAAGTAGAAAAATAGTTTCTTGTGTAGGCCTTTGTATTATTTTTATCCCTTAATCAGTGTTTATAGCTCCATGGTGAATTGTTGCACAGCACAGTGAGAAGAGGTCTGGATGTGAAGCAGCTGGTGCTAAGAACACAGAGTTTACTATGTGCACTTCTGTGGCAGTTGCTCTGAACTTTTGTGGTCCCACAGACTGAATGTTCCTTAGTTTCTGAAGAATAATTTAGTTTCATTCCATTAAAAAAGTACCATCCTTGTGTTCGAAAAGGTCCTCAGAAGTATGTCAGGTGGGAGTAACTACGGGATTCACGTCGGAAGTACACTACTGCAAGTTAATGTAGACATCCTATTTCGTAACATAATCCTTTTTCCATGGAACAACTCGCCTGTTATTTTAAAGAAATCTGCAATACTGAGCTGTTGTCCAAATACTTCATCCTGAAATATTCCCAGCATTTATGGTGATTTTAGAGTTCTTCACTCTGAAAACTATGCAAAAATGTAATTTTCAATGAAAAAGAAATTCTATGTGCCTTTCATTTAGAAGGATTCTTTTTGCTCACCTGGTGATATGCCTGACTATTCTTTTAGATTAGTTCTGTGTTGTCTTCAAGATCTAAAAAAAGTGTTTAAGTTCACTGAGGAAGCTCGAATAAGTTTTCTTCTACTTTATCCTTACTGTACTGAACTATTTCATTGCATAGCCGCATTTATTAAGTAACGTCATGGAGATAACTGTTGAAGAGATATCAAGTAAAAGCATCAGTTATAAATGATTCATTCATCTAAAATAACTGGGAAAAAAGAAAAACCTTCTCAACTTTATAATGATTGCATATTGTATAATTCAAGAACCTAATGGTAATGTTTATCACTTTACATGTCCTTCGTTTTTACTTATGTAAAACATATAAATACACATATATGAGAATGACACGAGAGTGTGATGGAATAATTGACCAGTTTTGATGTTTAGCTTTTATGGAATATTAACAATTTTCTTCTGTTAAAGAGCAGAGGTCAATTACTGAATTTAAGGGAAAGCGTTTTATTAGTCAAAACACGTTAAGTTGTTGCAATTTTGCATTTTAAGTTCTTGCATACTTAAAATGTGCAGGCGCATATTTCAGTATTTCCAACGACTTGTGCTGTAACACAGCAAAGGCATACAAAATTGATTTTATTTTCAGTAGAGAAGCCAATACAATTTGAGTGATTTGAGGTTTTCTTTGTTTAAATACATTGGTTTTGCAAAAATGTAGCAAAAGAGGCTGGTTTTAATTGGTAGTGTTATTTCAAAGCCCTTGAAACCCAGGCACTTGCAGTTGTTGTGAGTGTGAATGTGATCTGGCAAGCACAGAATAGTCATTAACTAATGGATTGTAGCTACATTCTTTCAATAAAAATGCGTAGGTGGTTAGTAGTACTGTAGTGTTACCAGCAATTTTAAAGTCACTTGTAGGTTAGTTTGTGAAATTAAAGTGTAATAAAAAATTTCCCTGCACTGATGCCTTTTTCAGCTGATTTAAGTGCAGATTCCTTGGATCGTTCACAAGATAAACTAAGTGACTCAAAAATAATCACCCACACCACAGAGGATTAGTTGTTTGAATGATAGTTTCACAGTTTGGGGTTTTTTTGTTGTGAGACTCGAATGGAATTGTATAAGGTAATTGTTTTGTACCATTACTCCAGTCTTAATTTTTTTTTAATGTATTACTCAGACTTGTCCTTCATTATTACTTCATTATGAATGGAAATCATACATTTCCCGTTGTAAATAGGCACTTAGTAATATGAATCCCTCTTACGTGAGCTGCTACACTGTTTGGAGACCTATTAATTATACATTTTGCATAAGACTGAAAATATCTAACATATGTTATAGATGAATATAGGTCACTGTGACAGATGTAATAGATAAATACATGCATATCTATGCATACAGACATGTATAGATGTAACACATTCCAGTAGGGTACAGAGATACTCAGATAATCTAGATGTTAATGATACTGACCTTTGTCTACTGAACTTCCCTTCAGCATTTAAAGAGACAGCATGACTGATTTTAAAGATGGACATCATTAAAAATGAGCTGATGAATCAGTGGTTACGTTGTGTTGATGCTCTCTGCAGTTTCACCAGACTCTCATGGTCACATTCTCAAGAAATTCTGGCCATTCTCACATACTCTATTTCTGAATTGATGGACTGCTGTGTTAGACATGGGATGCCTGTTCACTTCATCTTTGAGAAACCTAACTAAAATAGTCTCTTTAGGGACATGGAAGTGGGGAAGGGTCTAGAGGGAAATCCATACGAGGAGTGTCTGAAGTCACTTGTTCTGTTCAGTCTGGAGAAGAGAAAACTGAAGGGAGACCCCATTGCAGTTACAGCTTCGTCATAAGGAGAAGCGGAGGGGCAGACACTGTTCTCTCCGCTGTCATGACCAGTGACAGGGCTTAAGGCAATGGCATAAAGCTGCAACAGGCTGCCTAGGGAAGTGGTCACAGCATCAAGCCTGACAGAGTTCAAGAAATATTTGGACAGTGTTCCCAGGCCCATGGTGTGACTTTTGGGGTTGTCTTGGGCAGGGCCAGGAATTAGACTTCAATGGTCCTTGTGGGTCTCTTCCAACACAGAATATTCTTTTATATGGTTCTGTGATTCTATGACTTTTAAACCCCAATTATATATTATGCAGTCTTCAGTCTCTAGCCGAAAATAAGAGTCATGCCTCTCAATAAAGCAAAATATTTTGGTGATTAAAAAAAAATGTTGATACTTTCTCTCCTGAAAGTCAACTGTGAAAATGGCAGAAGAGGTCATGCCAAAAGAAAGTGTCTTAGTTTGAAAGATATCTGCTAAGGAAGGTGGGAACCTTCCTGGAAGGGAAGAAATTACCCCTTCCCCCGAATTACTGTAACTTTGGAAATTACGAGGCTTTCTGAGCACAAATGGGGGAAAAGGAAGAACAGTTCTTTACTAAAATATATAGATAGATAGATATAAGGCAACGGAACAAGCAACGTTTACTAAACAACAAACACCAGTAGCGGACTCCCCGCCTGTCACCCTGTTTCCCCTGTGGGGTAGCTCTGGCCACACCCGGGTAGGGGCGCTGGGGAGGCAGGGGAGGCAGGGAGGCTGCAGTCCGGGTGAGCGGTGTTTGCAGCCCAGTGGGAGTGGGGGTTGCAGTGCAGTGGGAGTGGTGGCTGCAGCCAGCTGAGAGCAGTGGTCCTCTTCAGCTCCTGGAAGCGGTGCAAGAGAGTGTGTGTGCCAGGGTCCAGGCAGGCTTCGTTATATTCCCGCAGGAATGTCCATGTACTTCCCCCATGGCGGGGCATTTCCCAATGGAATGATGAGATCAGACGGTTTTGGAGGTCATGGGCAGTTGGGTTTTTACATCTGTCCATTGTCCATGATGGCCATTAACAGGGATGGCCTCCTCAGGATGGGTGTGATTATTGTTGGTGCTTTCAGGGGGAAGCTCTCCCAGCTGTGTCTTTTGTGAAGCCAAATGGGCCCTACCTCACCACAGGGTTTCCCTTATCTTATCTAACCCCAGCTTGCAGTCCCAGGGGCCAAACCTGCACTGAGCAGTTGTGGCAGACGACCTGTCATTAACAGCTCATCAGGGCTGATGCAGGTGGGGGAGAATACATTGCTTTACTACATCCCACAACCCAGGACAGAAGGGAATAGGCTGAAAAAAACCAACTTTAGAGACACTTGTGTGTTTATCCATGTTACTTTACAAATAATGACAACATTATTATGAAAAAAATCGCAGATTGAATGAAGTCCGGTTAAGCAAAAAATAATGAAGAATTCTAGATCCAAACAGTAATTTGCTTTTCATGCTTTATTCTCTTTTGGGATGAAGGGTGATCCTCAAGGACATGCATTAATAAATTAAAAAAAAAAACCCCACTGTATAAGAGCACATTAAAAGTTGAAGAACCATGTAGGAATCAGAAATTTAATCCTTTGGAAAACATCCTAGTGCAATAGGGACTCATGGTCCACAGTCTTTTATTTTTGGGGGAGCATTTTCCATGACCTTTTATGTGTATTTCACTCTCTCGCTTGCTTGTTTGACAACAAGTATATTCTACTCTTGTGTCTAATTCAGTTCAACTACTGTAGGCCTTATTAATTAATTTATTTATTTATTAACATTGAGAGAATAAATTCTGTATGTTGATGTCTGTCCATATCTCATATCGTTCATTTAGAAATCAGTATGTTGGTGATGAGATAAAGTGCATTTTCAAGTGGGTCAGGTCCGGAAGTGACTGCTGATATTGCCTGCTCTGTTTCACAAGTGTCAGGAAAGAAAAGGAGAGAAATTAGACGAGTGTTATTGGAGCAGTAGAGAAAGAAATGGTTTGGAAGGTGTCACGTAAACTGCCAGCTGGGTAGATTATGCACAACAGCACAGGCATTGTGAATGAAAAACTGGAGTGCTGTGGAACTGACATTGGTATAGGTAATGCTTCCATGTACATTGAAACATTTTAGAACAGCTCTGTGCTGCTCAGAAATTAGAAAGCTCTTTTATTTATGGCTCAAAAGTATCCATGAATCATTCTGTCAACTGAACAGACTTGAAGGAAAGAATGCCTGTCCTCAGAAGACTGTGAAATTCCAGAACAATCTGGAAAACAACCCAAATTGAGAAAGAGAGTTCTTAGCTGAGGGAAAAGATGAGTGCCATATTGCTTAATTCAGCCTCTTTCCTTTTTGGTCTTGTCAAGTGTTTGCCTGTTATAAGATGCCAGCCTACTCACTGTTGTATTCTGCCACAAGGTATATGGCGTCTCACAAATCTGGCAGTACACTGACAGCGGTCTTCTACTTGTCTACCCCAGCTGCCCATTAAAATCTGTATAATTATGTTGAGGCTATGACATTGGAGTAGCATGTCTAGACTAGCCAATGGTGTTAAACTGTCACAGCGCCAGACGTAATGCTTAAGAGCACTTAGCACTGACCTCCGAAAGGTATTGAGGAAATATTTGCATATTGTACTTTTCTGCTAACAACAGGTTTTTATTGCTTCTTTTCTTTTCTTTTTTATATCATATGTGGTATTACTTCCTCAAATGTGTAAAATTCCTATACATTCTGTTCAGCGCATCTGAAATTAAAGTATGTGATATGCAAATGAATATCTTTAGCATATCAGGCATTGAACGGTATATTTAGTCTTAGTAAAAAGATGACAAAGTACTGATTTGTTGTGGGGGTTTTTTTCAGTAAAGTTGGCATATCTTGCACCTGAGCCAGCTTGGATAATTAGATCATTTCACTGAATCACAGAATCAATCAGGTTGGAAAAAACCTTTAAGGTCATCGTGTCCAACCTATGACCTAACACCACCTTGTCAACTAGACCATAGCACTGAGTGCCACATCCAGTCTTTTCTTAAACATCTCCAGGGCTGGTGACTCCACCACCTCCTTGGGCAGCCCATTCCAATGCCCAATCACTCTTTCTGTGGAGCACTTTTTCCTAATGTCCAACTTAAACCTCCCCTGGCACGGCTTTAGACTGTGTCCTCTTCTGTTGTGTAACAATGCAGATGATGAAGAAGGCACAGACACACTGCTTGTTTCAGAGAATCCCCTTTATTACAGTGACACAGGGTTTATATAGTGTACTACTGAGTAAAACCTTTTATACGGTGCTAAAAATATTCTAGCTAAAAGGATACCTGTTAGCATTCTTGTTAACCTAAACAAACACTCACTGGCTGCATGCCACTGACCATGTAGCTGCCCATGCGGTGTACACGCGAACTCCTGACCAGTGAGGATCCTGATCATGCATCCACACACAGGTGCTTGTTTAACTTGTTTGTGCCTGCGTTCTAGCTGTGTTTCCCAGAGTGCTTTTCCAGTGAACCAAAGTGGGAGAAGAAAACCCCTTATTTTATAAGATTTTTCTTACTTCCCACACTGTCACTCCCTGCCTGGGAGAAGAGATCGACCCCCACCTGGCTACACCCTCCTTTCAGGCAGCTGTAAAGAGTGATTAGGTCTCCCCTGAGCCTCCTCTTCTCCAGACTAAACAACCCCAGCTCCCTCACCCACTCCTCACAGGACTTGTGTTCTAGACCCTTCACCAATAATAATATAACTTAATTTAAAATACTTACATTATTTTATTAGATGAAAAAAATTCAAATCTTATTTTCACTGAAACATATAAGTGACTTTAAACATGGGCATAGTGCCTACCTCATTAGCACTGGTTTTGTTTTGATGGAGTGTATTCCACAGCTTTGATCATTTAAATTAGCCAGTCACAGCCAAAAAGGGTTGCTCAGTGTAGCCAAGTGTATGTCTCTAGATACTTCAGTGAAGTATCAGCTGAGTAAATGGTCAGTAAAAACAGCCAAGAAATGACCAGTTAGGGAACAAACAAATGAACAACAACAACCAAAACAAACAAAAAAATAAAACATAAACAGCGCCGCCCCCCCCAAGTAAAAAAAACGGGAAATAAACTTACTTCTGTAGTTGAGTATCAGCTTTGCTGATAAACTGCCTTCTGAAAGGCCTTTGTCAAACTGGGTCATGGATCTGTGTATCAAAATGCCAAACTCCAAGCAACTTGAAAATAGCACTTTCTACTGGAACAGTTGGTTGTGCCCCATAATAGAAACTGAACATTTTTAAAGGAGAAAAAAACAATGATTTTTATTTTTAGAGTTTTGTTTGTTTGTTTACCTGTTTTTTTATACAAGGTTCTTTTCAGGCAAGATATTTGAGAAAAGTTGTCCTTAATTATCATTGTAAGCACGTTTGTTTGATATTCAGAAAAAAAAAAAAGTTAATTAGCATAGAGATCTGAACTTCCAGCCTGTATGCACAGACATACAGAGATTTTCCTCCTTAGCCAACAAAAGTGGTTTTAGGAAGCACCAGAATGATCAGCTAATTATGAAGCCCATGGTTATTTCTAGATCTGTTTTACATTGTCGATTCTTTGATAAACTGTATAAATTAAGTAATTTATATTCAGCTATTCAAAGTGTAATACAGAACAAGTACCTTATCTATTTTGCTTTCTCTTGTTTGCTCAATCTTTTCATATGCCTCTTGCAAAACTTTGCTATTTGATGCTCTTTTAACTTTTCTCAACCCTTAATTCATAAGTGTAAGGAAGACCCACTAGATAGCTTGTTCATTAACGTGCTATGTGATAAACAAGTGTGGCGTGCAAGAATTTCTCTGCATTAAGATTAATTCAATCATTAGACTAACGTTTGCTGCTCTACAAATACCCATTTCAACCTATTGAATTTATTATCCAATATCTGTGGGCACTGATTAGCGGTTTTGCTCATTATCACTCTGAACCTGCTAAATAAATCATGGCCTTAAATTGTTTGTGTGATTGTTCCATGAACTTGTTTTAACCTTTCTGGCTCAAGTGTTTCAACTTGATTTTAAAAAGATAAATATTTCATTTTTCGCATTTAATCTTGACTGTAAATCAGAACAATATACGAAAAATTCTCTATGACTGTACAGAAGGAGTTTCTGTCCTATTACTGAGCCTGGCTCTATGCAAGGAAACACAGTGTACACTTTGATTTTGGTAAATACTCACACTTCTCAACCTCATTCAGCTAATATTTTTTACATCCCCTGTCCTTTTTTTTTCAATCTTTTTTTATATAGCGATATATATATTGGATCTAGTTTTCTAGGATTACATAGATAAGTATTGGGTGCAGAAGCCCTGGCAGTGGGCTCTGCAGGGTGGTCTCTGTGAGGAGCATCCAGGGCTGTCCCATGCTGGACACTGCCAATTCCAGCCGACTCCAACCCACCAACCGCAGGGCACAGCTGAGCCCCATAGCCAAGGGGGTGGCATCTGGCAGAAAGTGTGCTTAAGAAAGGGTAAAATATTTTGTCTGGCAGTAAAAAGTGAGCAAAAATGGGAGAAATATCCCTGCAGACACACAGGTCAGTGAAGGAGAGGAGGGAGGTCATCAAGGCACCAGAGCAGAGATTTCTCTGCACCTCTGAAGGACTTACTAGAGAAAACATGTCCACATGTCAGGAATGGGGGAGTGCAGTTGAGCCTCAAAAAGGGAAGGGGTGACTGGGAGGTGTTGGTTTTCTTTCTTTTTTGTTTCTTACCACCCAGCTCTATTTTAATTAACGACGAATAAAATTTTCCCAAAGTCACACCCATTTTGCTTGTGGTGGTAATTGGTAATCAGTCTTCTCATCTCTATCAACACCCATAAGGGTTTGTATGTGACTTTCTCTCCTGTCCTGCTGAGGAGGAGCAGTAGGAGAGAGTCCGTTTGGGCGTCAAGCAGCCAACCCATCACAAGTAGTAGTTTAGACCAGTTGCCTAGGAAAATAGCTTCAGACTTTAGAGAAAAATATTTTTCAATAGATACTCATCTTTACCAGTGAAGATGCCAGTTAAAACATTATGGCCAGTTTTTAATCAATCCTATACTCTTTTACTTTCTAGATTTCCAGTGTCTCAACTTCTGTTTTATCTTCCTGAGTCTTCTCTAGTCTATCTTCTCTAGTCTATTTAGGTCATGCTTACATATAAGAGAAATTTGTCATATACGAACTCTGTGACACTGCCATACAGATATATGTGAGGAATTTTGGCAGAAGATGTCATAACTCTTCTTGATTATATATAATGAAGTTTTGATAAACTAATGATGTTTTGAATGTGTATATATTTGCATTTCAGAGGCTTCTGTCATGTCACTGAGGCAACTCTAATAAATGTAAAATTTCAGAGCAGGACCTGTGCTGAAAGAAGGACCAATCTCTCCCTGCTTCTGCCTGAGGTTTTGTTCAAAAACTTCCAAACAAAATCTTTCCATGTGGAACAACAAGTTTTCTCCTGAAAGAGCTGTACTGTTCTGTGTTACCCATCCAGGAAGGCAAGGTTCCTTAGTGGCACGAGAATATTATTGGAGTCATAAAGCCAGACGTAATAAGCGGTGTCTCATCTATATTATGGTCTGTGGGTAGAGGTAGCAGCAAGAAACTAGAATCTATTAAACATAGATTGTTTTCCTGTTTTCTTATGTGAAGTAGCTATGCAGAGTCTAAGTCAATCTGCTATTTCAGCTCCTTACGGGGGTTGTAAACACATCATTCAAATAAAACACTCCAATAATACAAGGTTTTGCTTTCCATATAAGTAAAAGGGAGCCTTGGAAGAAAAAGCACAAAATTTGCCAATCCACTTAGTGCAACAGAAGCTCTTACAGGTTCCAAATGTCCTGTGCTGTGCTATCACTCACCTCATTTACGCTGCTTCACAGAGTTTTTGAAGATTGCTTTACACAGTGATAGTATGGTAACAATTTGAAATACTTATATTAACTCTTTAAAGCATTTTTTCCTTTTAGTTATTACAAAACAACAGCTATAAATAAAAACAGAAGTCCTTCTTACTGTCATAAACCAAAATGAAGATGCCAAATGCTATCAGAAGTAGTACTACTTTTTTGAATTGAATCTAGCTTTAAACACAGTCTTAAACACTGTAAGAACCGTACTGTAAGAATTTCATTTTCTTTATCATAACAAAAAATGTTGGATGTTCATACTTGTAGATTTTTTTTTTCCTCTGGAAGTGAAGCAGGAAACATTGTAGATGCTTTGTATTGTGTTCCATTTCCATCCTTCCCCTCTCAACTATAATACATTGCCATTCTGAACGGCTTATCCAGAAACTATGAAAATGAATTCTGAGTATTAAATAATGTATAACTAAACCTGAAAAATGCATTTTAGAAAACTCGAGGGTTAGAGTCTTTCAATTTGCTATGCACAAACCTTTTTCTTAACCCAACAATACCATTATCATTTATTTTCAGGTGAGTATATTTTTTATTGCATGCCTGTATCTGGAAAAGCATTCAGATATCTATTTTTTTTCTTAAAATTACTGCTCTGACAAACAACTGTGAACAGCTTAAAAGGAAAACCTGTAAACAGCTGTCACAGAATACGTTGATATTTCACAAGACTTTGCTTGCAGTCATTTTTTCAAAGTACTGTAAGAGTCTCTGCTTATATTTCCATTATAGAAAGCCTCATTCTCTGCTAAATAGTGTGTGGATCCTTTGTCCCCGGTGCTTTATTATTTCATCCTTTGGATCTATTTTTCGCTTGCTTGAATTGTCAACTATTTAACATGAGTTCAGATAACCTTTGAAAATGGCTTTTCCTGTTGTTTGGTATGCAAGACCTATTCTCCAAGTGCAAGCAACAGTACTCTTGAGAAGGTTTTTGGTTTGCCTTATTTTGGTTTTGTTTGATTATTTTTTCTGCTTTCTTTTTCCTAATCTGACTACAAGGCATATTTAGGAGTGTAAGCCCAAAATTGCTTCCATCACTTCCACCTGTCTGTGCAACTGGAAATCCAGATGTAGAATCCAGTGAGGAGAAGAGGTGAAAAAAACCCCTAGTATGGAATAAGAGAGAAATGAAACAATTCGGTCAGTGTGCCAGGTTTTGTGGTGTTGAAAGAGAGCCTTGGCTCATTAGAGTACATTCCATGGGTCAGTCTCAATTTTTATGCAGAGTCTCCTGGGCCCTAGTCACCCATTGATCAGGGGTACCCTTTAAGCATTCAGGTAGATCATACTGAACTCCATCTAATTGTTTAAATTATTACCATAGGTTAGCTATACTGGAAGATGCTTTCTATCTCTTCAGAAAAATCTTCAGGGATGAATTTCCTAATGTCCCACTTACTGAAACATTCTGCTCAGCTGTTTGAGCTTTTTGGATAAATTACGAACTCTGAAGATACCTCTCTTCTCATCAAATGAACCTGTTCTTGTTGTTAAATAATTTCTTATTATATAATTATGTAATTAAGGGTAATACGATGGCTGTCATAAGTGTAGATACAGTTCTAATTAGCTAGTGCCACAAGGATTTGGCAAATGCGTTGCCTAGTTAATATGGCAATTCTTACTTTACAGGGAATGTTTCTGAAGCCAGGAGAGTTCTGCCATGGCTTCTGATAGAAGATTGATTCCAGCTTTTGATTTTCATGGCATTCTTCAAATGGGTTGAATTGTAAACCATACAGCAAAAATAGCATCTGACTTTCAGCAAGCAGTTAAAACATGATTATAGTTTATGTAGACCTGATACATGATCATAATCATATTAATCCCTAATTAGATATGCTTGGTATGTTGGGCTTTACATGAAACTCAACATTCCTTTCAGTCAAAACACCATTAAAATAAATCAGAATTTACAAGTCAGGGGGTTGAAAATTATGATTCCTGTAACTAAGTTTTTAAAATCAGTTTATTACTTCACCTGTTTGAAATTTAGCTACAAAGGAAGGGCACTGTATTACTAATTAGTTCAGGTAAAGAAGCTTTTTCATGTGCTACTCCTTTACGGAATTTTCCAAAATACAGTGTTGTCTTTGTTGAGACCGAAGACATGCTAACCACTGAAGATGGATGAATTGTGGTGCATGAAAAGAAAAGTGCTTCTTTAACCACTGACAACTGTTCTATAGAAACATATCTCATGATGCTAAGAAACAGCAAACTTACCTTTTTGAGTGCTGGTTACCAAAGCAAAAGTCCTGAAGATGAAGATGAAAACATTACAATATCTGTGGCTACACTTTATTTGACACTTCTGTATTCATACTATGTTGAGGAGAATGTCATATGATTTGTTTGGTTCTGATTTAAGGTTTTCCTTCTTCCCCTCTCACCCCAACACTCTGTGTGTGTGTGTGTATGTATGTATTCCTGAGGTCCTCTCCTTTGAGTGTAAAATAAAATAAAAAGTAATAACACTGAAAAGCCGATGGGCAAAAATTGATTCATAAATGAGAAGGTGGCATTCATCGTGGAGCTCTTATTGGAAACCTAAATCTCAGTAAATTTGTAGCCTAAGGATACAATGGGCTTAAAGGATTTCTGTCTCTGAAGAAAAATTAGAACGCCTTTGAGGTAAGGTAAATGGAAAAGGTTGTTTGGGCAAACGTGGAGCTCTAGCACTATTAAATGTTAAGCACCATCAGGGGGTATCTCAGTCATTAACAAGAGTGGCATGTTGAAGATTGTTTCAAGCAGGAGAAGAGTTATGGATGGCTATGTGGAGGTGGCACAATGCCACAGGGAAATTATGTCAAGCAAAAAGAAGATTTTTTAAAACATACCGTGGGAAAAATCCTACTGAAATAGCATCCTTTCTTTACATACTTTAGAATCTTTTGCCCAAAATAGCCTTAAGTTGACTTTTAAATGAAGCAAATCTGGGACACTAACTTTGAAGTCCACTGTACAACCTTGTGCATACCAGTCCCCCTTGATCTTTGACATACTTTGTCTTCATTTGTAGTGTAAACAGAAGTACCAACTTAATCAAAACATAAGCATGTTCACTTCAAATCCAAGTAGTTAGCAGTCTTGACTGACTTGGGGGTGTTTTATGGACCTTGTGTGTTAGTTTTGTATATAATTAAAAGGGATCTCAGGGGTTCTGTAGGCAGCCAGTAAGTTAAACTATCTGGTGTGAGAATAATGTGTTGCTGTCTAGGGAAGGAAAGATTTAGGAGCCAAGCTAGGATCCCTGTTCAAGCCAACAGGGTTTGAAAAGTGAGCAGACGTGAAGTGTTACATCTCTAGGCAGTAGTTACCAGATTTCTTACTACGCTAGCACATCCTCCTGGCTGCTCTGCAAAATGGCCCTGAGATTAGAAACTCTGCAGGAAGCTATCGGTGTTTCCGCAGTTTGGAAATATGTTGTTAGGATGACAGCAGCTACATGGAAAATGGGTATTGAGATAGTCTTCATCATCAAGAATATTTTGCTTTCCCAGTTTGCCTTAAGGCATTGCTTAGAGAGAATAGTAGGTAGTGTGGTCTATGCTGTAATCCTATTTGAGAGTAAATAATGAGGAAATAGCTTAAGTTCATCTTCTAATGTATAATGCACAATAAATTGTGCTGTGGAACAATGAATTGTGCTGTGGGATAATAAATTGTACTGTGGGACTACCTTAATGTTTTACTCATAGAGTGATCTTTAGTTTAATACAGAAATACACCTCCATATCTTCACCACTTCCTGTATTGTTTATGATCACATAATACCCTTGCAGCTCCTTGCATTGGAGTATCCTATGCTTGTGGGGGGACTGTAGGGATGGCTTCTGTAAGAAGATACGAGAGGCTGCCCCTGTGTCAGGCAAAGCCAAATTGCATCTGGCTCCAAGAGAGATCTGCTGCTGGGTAAATTTGGACTGGTCAGCAACATTAGTGGCACCTCTGTGAAAAAAATTAAGAAAGGGTAAAAAATGCTATGCAACAGCACCTGGGAGAGAGTAGTGAGAATATGTGAGAGAACCACAGATCAGTGAGTAAGGAGGAAGAGGTGGGTCTTCAGGCGTCAGAACAGAGATTCCCCTCCAGCCTCTGGAGGTCCACGGTGGAGTGGATATCCACACTGCAGTCCATGGAGGACCCACGTGCTAGAGCAAGTGAGTGTGCCCTGAAGAAGGCTGCAGCCTGTGAAGAGTCCTTGCTGGAGCAGGTTTCTGGACCTGTGATCCTGTGGGGGACCCTTCAGGTTAATTCCTGAAAGATTGCACCCAATGGAAAGGACCCATACTGGAGCAATTTTTGAAGAACTACGAGGTGAGGGATGTTCCTGGGGGACTGTATCCCATGGGAGGGATCCCACACTGGAGCATGAGAAGAATGTAAGGAGTCCTTCTCCTGAGTAGGAAGAATGGGCAGAGGCAATGAGTGATGAACTGACTGCAGGCCCCATTCCCCATCCCCCTGCACTGCTGGAGAGAGGGAGGTAGAGAAAATAGGGAGTGAAACTGAGCCTCAAGAGAAGGGACGAAGAAAGGTGGTTTTAGATTTGTTCTTACTTGTAATTACTCTAGTATGTTTAAATGGTAGTAAATGAAATTAATTTCCATAAGTTGAGTCTGCTTTGCTTGTGATGGTAAGTAGTCTTCTTTCCTTATCTTGACCCATGAGCTTTCCATTGTATGTTTTTTCTCTTTCCTGTTGAGTTGGAGGAGTGATAGAGTGTCTTGGTGGGCACCTGATGACCAACCAAGGTCAACCCACCACACCACTAGAATCAAAGGCTGATTATTCATAGGAGAGTTGACAACAGTGTGACCTTACGGTTTCCTTTGAACTGTCATTAACAGCTGTGCAGCCCATGGATTGCAAGGTCTTACTTATCTTGCTGTTACTGTACATTAGGATTTTAACTGATTTGGGTTTGTTTTGTTCTGGTTTTTTTTTGTATTCAGTATCCTTACCTTGGACACTATTAAAAATGTAGGTTTGGTCCCATTTACAGTGTTTTGGGGCATGATTAATGCCTTTAAAATGATCCATGGGATAGAAGATTTCATCAGTCTACTTAACTTTTATCTACCCTTCTCCATCATTTTTAATCTTGCCCAGAAAAAATGTTCTTCCTATCTGTTTTTTTGTGTTTGGGCCACTTGTACAAATGGCAGTTTCTTCAGACCAGATTACACATACAATTTTAGGTACAGTTTCTGAGATTACTGTTTACTTTGTGAAGGCTTTCATAAGTATATATATACCAAGTATTGTGTCTCATTATTTTTTCTACAATGATAACACCATGTGACAAAAAGAGATTAATAGAAACAAAATGACACTGGTATGCCAGCTGAAGTATGAGCTATCGTAAAGCACTGAGGTAGTAGTTTCAGGTATGTCAGACACCTGCTAATGTCAACAGCCAAAAGATCAGTCCTGAAGGAGGTTATAGTGGTGGACTGTGACCCAGATTATCACAAACTGTCAGTTTTAACAGATGAGGTGCAACTACATACATCTTGATACCTTCTCCACTTAAATAAACCTCTTATCATTGATAGTTGGTATTAAGAGGTTTAGTTCATGTAATTTTGTTCACCAACTAATACTGTAGAAATGCATGTAAATTCATGCTGAGAAATGTGAATTGATTTTTAAAAAAATCACTCATATTTCATCTAACATTGTTCAGAAAATTCAGCTTCAAGGAATGAACACATTTTCAGAAACTGATAACATAGCAAATATATATAATCATGCATATAGAAAACTAATATGGTTCTTTGCTGGATTTGCTAAGCTCTTTTTAGTGACAAAGTCACTCTACAATTCTTAACCAGCTTGTTCAGGGTATTTAATGTCTTTAAAAATTAAAACTCATTATATCTATTTCATATTTAATACAAGCCCTAGAGTTCAGGGACTAAAACACTGTGAAAGAAAAAGATCAGTTTCAGACTAAGATGTTACTCCACTAATCTTGCAGAAACAGATCCAGGTGATGTGAACTTTTATATAGTTTGCACTGAAACATCTAATTGGCAAGAGGAATTAAAGATAAAGAAATGCGTGTAAAGCCCTGAAGTGTTGGGATCATTCCTTAACTAGAAATTTTAGGCTGCAGATTTAATGCATAGCTTCTGAAAATGTTAAATATCATACTTATTAAGGCTACTTAATTCAGATTTAACAGTAGGAGTTTTGGAGGCCTGCCATGTACGAGTAAAGTGAGAGAGGTAAGCACTCCCCTGATGTTAAGAGGAGCCATCACTCAAAATCATTTCTGCCTAATTTAAAACCATAGATTTGCACGCTGAAATGCTATAGAAGATTTGTTCTTCAGTAAAAAGTTTACATTAAACCAAGAATAAATTTTCCTGATTGCACTATCTGTGTATCAGCGTGAGAGATTTTTGCCTTGTCTTTTTAGAGTTTGAATAAAATTATCTGCTAAAACCAATTGAAGCTATTGCCTGTTACAGGATTTTGTTAAAGTGTGGTTATTGAATGTAAAGAATAGCAATATCAAGACATTAATAATAACATCATATCTGTTTCTTCTGAGCGAGTGTGATATTGATTGACAAGGAATAGCTGTAGAGCAAACTTTAAATTGCAGTATTTATTATGAATGTGACTTGAAATTAATTATTTAAGGGATACATTTTGTTCTCATTTACAGTATTGAAGTTCTCTGGAGTTGGACATGCTCATTAACAGCAAAATGAAAGTCTCAATTTAAAAGTTTCACATGATTCATTTTTTGAATATAGACGTTATTCTTATGAATAGAGTGTAAAGCATAGAGCATGTATACAGAAATCAGACACTACATCTTTTTGAACAGGTACAGTGAGATCAATTTCTAGTTATTTGATCTATAAATAAAGGAGAATTTAGGCACGTATCTTTGATGTGAGAGTACATGATTATGCCATTTTCAGTCCTGTTTTCTCAGGTTTTGATACAGACACCAGTTAGCGTTCCACAGCTCCATTATTCTCTCTTGTCTTCTATATCATAATTTCCTTTATGTGCCTAACCATTAGTTAACATAGCTGATACTCTGCTGAGGAGCTAAGAGACAGGTGAGGCATATGCCTGATCCCAGGAAGCTGAAAATTTAAAAAACTAGTTTCTGTGATCTATATGTAGCTCTCACTACAAAAGAACAGTGTTCAAGAAGTCAGTATGCTGATGAAAAGTAGTCTAAGATCAGGAGTTAGAAATGGTCAGGACCATTTTTGTGTCACTAAACTTAATTGTCCATTTGTGATTCAGGTTACATTTCCTCATTGAGACTGTGATTCACAATTAAAAATCCAGTTCTAAGATTAAATGTAAATACCTTCTGTGGACCTGAGTTTGTCTCTGACGCATTAATAATGCACAAGAAAGAAAATAAGAAATGCTTGGTTTTATAAAATAACCTATTAAATGGAGCATCACCCAAGAGTGTAGGAGATTGCACACAGGATTGCTTTGAGGAAAGAATGCAAAATTCATTGCAGGTGAGTAGTGAAAGATTCCTTTGCTATATGTGGGATGCTGGGGTCTTCTACCACAGGAAACTGCCTGCACCTTCTGTGTTCTTACAGAGACCGCAGGACACATTATAGCCACAATGATATACTGTATAAGGAAAAGCTGTGAGAAGTACCAGCCTATCCTATTCCTCTTCTGGGGTATTCTCCTGGGTTAGCATTTTTCACTATGTGTGGAAATCTGGAAAGCAAAGTAGAGAAGAAGAAGAATGGAAGGAACTGGCCATGTATTGTAGAGAACAAATGCTTTCAACAAGGTAATAAATGCGGTCAACCAGTGCAATCTTCCCCAAGTGCAGAGAAGATGCAGCAATTGTAAAAAAAGATTCTTTATAGTGTACCTTCATGGAACATAGATTGGACAGCCCACTGACAGCAGTTCCGTAGTTTCATGACAGATGTATGGTAAAGCCGAATTATTAGTCTTGGTCTAAAAACAACCAGTGGGCAGATTTGGTGCACCAGAGAGAATGATAAAGGAATCAAGGATTCAAGGATGCAAACTGAAGAGGAATGATTCAGAATCAAAAATAAGAACAAAGAACGCAATAGGCAGAAAATTGCAAGGCACTCTTCAGCTTTCAAGTTATGCTTATGGAGCTCTTCTTTGGAGGCATGCAGCTGGTTATGAGGCATAGCAGGCATGACTGGACCAGAATTAGTGTCCTATGTGTATGGTATTCCCCCCATGCCTGGGGAAAGTCTGTCCCCTCTAGCCTTTCATCTGCAGGGAGACAATGACTTTTTTTTGTAGTCACACATTAAATAGTTTGGGTAAACAGAACTGAAACTTTTTTTGGCTGTTTCAACTGTTTCAGTTCTAAACACACCAAACTCCTGTGTGGGCTTCACAACAGTGAAGAGGAACAGCGAGGATGAAAGAAGCTGTGGATGTTCACTATTCCCTTTGTAAATACTTCTTTTAGGATAAAAGAAAGCTTTGCTGTGTAGAAACCTGGCAAGAAGGTCAGAAAAAAACCCCCTCAAATTCATCCAACACCCTGTTTTTGCTATTTACTGCTGGGGAGAGAAGAGGGCTTAGTCATCAAACTGCAGTCTCATTAAGAAATTAGGTAAAAATTCTGTGTGGAAATTCTTAATGTTTTCATTGTTCCTCTTAATTTTGCAGAGTTTCTCTTGGGAAAGGTCAGAATTATTATGCCATCACATTATAATTGTGTAGTTTTGTTTCACTTTGTTTGTTTTGTTTTGGTTATCTTTGTTTGGTTGATTAGTTTGGTTTGGTTCGTTGGTTTTTATGTTCACCTTCTCTATTTAGATTCATGCTTATTCTTCTTCTTTCACTTACACTTAACTCCTAAAATTTGTTAATGTAATATGCAATCATATAATCTTTTGATTATGGACTGTGAATCAGATACCTTAATGGTTATCAGCTAAGTCTGCTGAACTTCACAAATCTAAGTTTATAAAGAGACAAAACTTTCACTCTGTAAACCTTTTTTTTTTTTTTTTTTTAACCAGTAAGTCATCCACTACTATGCAACTCAAGCGGAACACCCAATCTTAGTAAAATATGAAAGCAATCTCCTGTTGCTAGAACAGGTTGCTTCTATTTCGGTTGCTATGGAGCTCTACAAGCAATCAAAGTGCAGACATGAGCTGTGGCACAAAGCACCTGACGTGTTCCATTGATAGGTATTGGGGAACCCAAGCCAGTGAAGCATCTGTACAGGAATGTTACATTCACACATAGGCAAACCCTAACCTTCAAGCAAGGATTAAAGTTCACCTTAAAAAAGTAGTTGCATTGAATTTTCATACTACAGGCAATATACTTTTATGCTTGTAAAGTAAATTTGAGTTCAGTAAAACCAGTCCCAACAGTGCTTGCAGTGTTTTCTCCTTAGTGAGATTTAGTTGCAGAAGAACAAATATTGCAGAAGAGCAAATGACGCGGACCTACATACTGATACACTTTTATGATATTCATATGATTAGATGCAAATTCACCACATTATTTCTGTACTTCCTCACGTTCTTTATGTAACAACAGGCTTCTACTGAAGTTTTCTCTTTTTCTCAAAAAGTTAAAGATTTTTGTTGCACTTTGTGAGTACTTAGGTGTATATTCTTCTATTTTCTTTCCTTTTGATGAATCTGTTATATTTTATAATTTTCTTCACTTTTTTGATTAGAAATTTAAGTCAAAATATTTGCAGCTCTTTTTTTTTAATCATCTAGATAATCACTATTATATAGATCATATTTATTACGTCTTTATAGGTATGTTATTGAAATTTTAAAAAAGATATGGGTAAGGACTAAATGCAATATGAACACAGGGAAGGTATGCATCATTTGAAATCTAAAAATGAACTCATTAAGAGTGGGTTTACAGTGTCTGAAGATGGAATAATTTAGTTATTCCTGAACTTGTACAATATATTTTTACATGTAAAACACATCTCAATTTTGCTATCTTATAAGCTTATAGAAAAAAATAATCTTTGAATAATACCTTTCTTCACTATATGTGTTATTCATAAACTCCGTTTTATCAACTGGTGAATAATTGGAAAGAACTCTGACTAATAATTTTGCAACAGTAATTGTTCAGTAAATTAGATCTTTATCAAAGGTTTTTGGTAAGGATTTAGAAACATAATCAAAGCTATTTAAGATGGGAAAAAAAACCTAAACAAAGAAAAACAATTAAGAAGCAAGAGGAGATATTTTGTTGAAATAAAAATGTTTTTCACTGAACATTTTCCTAGTAAAGCATAGCTGGTTTTATTTTAATTATATGTTGCAACTCTTTCTGACAATCAAACTACATTTGCCTTGCATTTTTTATTTCAGTAGTTCCTTTTCTTCAAGTATTTAATGCCACTCAGAATAGCAAAATTGAAAAAGAGTTAGGCTGTGGCAAAGTAATTGATGTCCCTTTAAGTTTGCCCCATGAGAATGCTCACATAATAACCCAAATCCCCTTGATTTAGATCTCACAGTTTAACTTGTCAATATGTAATTATAGTTCCAAAACAAAACAGATTATTTCTCAGTTTTAGTGTGGTTTCAACCATGCAGAATGGAGTGGAAACACCCAAGGCTGGTAAAAGGGATTGTCCTATTAGTAGTTTTTTTATATAATGACCTCAGGGGACTGGAACTATACTTGTGTGTATCAGTTCAGCTATCTCAAAGAAGAATCCTTTTCTGATCCTCTATTTAATCTAAAAGGACTGGAACTTTAATTTTGATTGCCACTAATAATTTTTAAAAAGCAATGGCACATTTTCTTACATACTTCTTGTTTCTCTTTCTTTAGAAGTTGTTGGAAATACCTTCCCAGGCAGTCTGTCTAAATAACTCTCTACAGATAACATTTTTTTGTCACACCCAAGCATTTTCAGTTACAGATTGTGATTGATTTTTTGAAGATAGTTTTATGATGGCTTAACATTAGTATGGATTACCAGTAGCAGTGCAATTTCCCTCAAAAAGAAAAGGGGATAAGTTAAGGTAACAACTCTCCTATTAATATATTTTTAGCAACTCAGCAAACAACATGGAAAATGTTCATGCTTTCTCAGTTCCTATTGCTCTATCAGCTGTTCATCCTCATTTCCAGTTCAGCAAGTGAAGCTCTTTAATCTCAGCAAAGAGGGATTGTTAAAATGATTATATATAGTGAAGTTGTTAAGGGCTTCTGCTTACTGTACTTTGATGGATTATGTGAGTCTGTGGGCCTTCTGTTAAACCAGTCTATTTTTAAAAAGGAGAGCCACAACAGTGAAAGGAAATTACATATGCGCTTTTATTCTGTGTGATACTTACCAATGCAACTACTACACCTTCATTTTAATTCAGCTGGGAAGACTGGTGACTCAGTGGGACTGTATTCCCTTCTCCAGTCCCTGCCAACTAAACCACAGTGTTTAATCCTGAGGAATCCAGGAACTCTTCTGATAGGAGAAAAATTCCTGCTATTATTCACTAACTTGAATACCAATGGCAAGCATCAGTCATGCACCTCAGAAATCAAGAAAGTGTGTCACTAAAATTATAATTGTGTCATTGCCATTGTTGAGATTGACTCAGGAGAAGTTGTCTTCAGGCATCTTGACAAGCAACAGCTTCAGCTTGCAAGTGGCTGGTTAGCAGAATATGCTCAATGAACATCTGTCAGAGCAGGTAGACTGTAAAGAGAATTGCTCCAGGCATATCCAACCCTATTTTGACCAACTTCCATTAAAACCAAGCAAACTATCATCTTCTAGGTCCATAAATCCACATTAGGAACTATCAAGTGTTTCTGGTTTCCATTTCCACGTTCTGTTTTACCAGAAAGTTCCGTAGTTTTTACCTACCCTACAAATTCCTATGATACTGAAGTTAGTAGAGGACCATTTCAGACGTGCTGTAACTTACATTAAACAGTAATAATATATAATCAACTAAAACATTCATTAAATAACAGAGATGACAGGCATCTCTGCTACTTTTTAATGGAATAAATCAGTATGAAGGCCAAAAATATTACTTGGTGAATACTGTGTTTTAAATAATTGCTTGTATTTATGGACTAATTGGTTTTATATAAGTAAGAATATTAGAACCAGGACCAGAGGATTTTTTTAGTGGCTTTCTAATAATTAACAGAACTATGCAAGCAATTCAGTTTAACAAGATACTGCTGTGTTCTTTGCTTGAATGGAAAAGCTTTCTATTTATCGATATTCCGTAAGTACTTTCTTTTTTAAAAATCTCATATCGTGTTTAAGTTGTTGCATTTTTCCCTGTGCATACAGTTCAATAGTTTTCATTTATACAAACATAATTATATGTGCACTGAAGCCATAATGATTTGAAGAGTCAGGAAAACAGGAAGGAAAATACCCTTTTAAAAATTCAAGTCTCACAATAGGTTGGCAAATGTGAAATTTTTTTAAGCAAATGCTTAAGTTTAATAAAATACAGCAAACACTGCATTGTGTTTGGTTGCCTTGGTAATAGCTTTATTCCTGCAGCATATCAAAATACGTATTTTGGTTGCTTGAAAGCTATGAAACTTTCTAGGAAGGGCATGACAGTAAATCTTCAGATAGAATTTATAAATTCACTTTAATAAAATCTGCTCTACCTCCTTCTCAACTTCTTGAAAAATACTGCATTTATGTTTACCTCTTGTACATTTTCTCTAAGTTCTCTATCTATCTCCACTTTTCCTGGGTTTTTGAAAGAGATGACATACACCAATATTTTTCTTTCTTTGAGTCGAAAGAAAAAGCTGTATTAGGGGTATTTGGAGAAAAATAGACATTCAGAATTAAAGTTTTTTTTCCTCAACTGTCATCAGCTTTATTTGGTTGTTATTATGGTCTTTAAGAAACTGACCATGTCTTAACAATGACTTCGAATACAATGTTAATACTAACAAATTTTGAAATCTGATATTACATTGACTAGAACCATACTTCATAGAAGTTAATATTTTTGGGAGAAGATACAAAGGAAATTTTCAGAATCTGTGAAGACAGTGTTACCTAAGCAGGGTTTTCATCTGCAGTTACCAGTCTTTTCAAAGAGGGAGTAAATATCGCTATTCAAATGAACATTTGTTCACAATATGGATATTTACATTAAAAATTTTAGGACATTTTTTTAAAGAAACTCATAAGAAATTGGTATTTCAATGGAATTCTTGATTTAAATACAGTTTCAGGAAATACACTCGAACGCTTATGCTGTATTTCATGGGATTAAGTTCCTTTAAAATTCTTAATTTTTGACCAGAAAGCCATCAGACTTTTTTTTTTGTATGACGAGTGCTCTGTAAACCATGTACTGCTTATGCTTCCTTTGTCCTCTGAGTGCTTTTGTTCCTGGGATTTTTTTTATTGGTTTCTAGATATCTCCACCAGTACAACCCCTTCCAAAATGATCCCTTTCTGGAGTTTGTCTCACACTTTGTATTGTCATACCATTCCTCCTGCCGTCTTCTCTCTAAATTACAACACAAATGCATTTTTATTAAGTCACTGAATTGTAAGTGTTCCATAATTGTCAGAGTACTTGAATAGTAGTTTAGATTACTGTGTTCTGGAGGTATGGCAAAAAATGAAAAAGATGTGTGCAGAATTAGTAAAATAAATCCTGATAACCTCTTATTTGATCTTCTTATTTGATCTTTTACTTTCTGTACAGCTCCAGTCTTAGGGAGCCAATAAATATTAAACACTTTGTTTAAGGAATCTAGTAATGTGCACTGCAGTTAATTTATTTGGGAACAATTACTCACAGGGACTTAGAAGAGACCTTTACTACTCCTGTCGTCTTGCTGGGGGGCAGAGAGCAGGAGTGTGAGTGACAGCATGCTTAGTGGTGGTGAGAGGTTTTGGTCTGTGGTCCAAAGTGGTCCTCCTCAAAATCCAGAGGGTGCAGAACAGGCGCAAGGATACACAACTACTAAGAAACTGTCCCTGTCGGTGTTTATATATTGGAAAAGTCTTATGAGAGTTGCTTTGATGAGGATGATTATACAGTAATACAAAAAGTATTACAAAGCTATATTAATTCCATGTGCTTCTGTTGACACTAGTTTTTTGGGTTTTTTTAGAAAAAAAGACTTTTACAATTAAATGTCTGATCTTATATATCTGTTCTGTTCAACTAGAATTGTCTTTTCTGTAAGGTATTTAGATCTTTGAACCAGCCAGCTATTTGATGGCTCTCAGGGTATTAAAATCTAGATAGTCTGTTTAAACAGCATATAAGTTTATTTTGCTTTCTATTTTATAATTTACATGGGAACTTTTCCATTAGATACTAACGGTTGCTATTCTACTGCCTTCAGGTGTTTTCTGTACCATTGTTTCATTGACAGATTGGCCTGTAATCCCTAACACAAAATTAAAATCGACCTGTAAACTGAAACAAGTGTTAAGTGCTTAATTCACCCCTCACTAACAGCATTTTTTTCTTCCTATCATTTATTAGAATACAAATATTCATCCCTAAGTACTTCAGTGAAATTATAAAATTCTTCAACGTTACACTGCAAAGATAGGTTATTTTATAACATGATATCTCCATAGGTAACCACTACCCTAATACTGAAACTCTGCATTAGAGAGGGAGAGAGAGAGACCTGTTGATTTGCAGCACTGCAGTAAGGTTGTGCTTCTATAATAGCTGCAATATATAACATTCATAAATTACCACAGTATCATCTCTGCTGCCAGCCCCTAACTTCTGTTAAGTACAGCCTGAATTCTTTCAGAAATCTTCTCCCTAGATGAATACAGTAGCCCACGAGCAAAGTGCCATGTAGTCTTCGCACAGAGAACTTTTCTTATATCTCTCATACCTCTCATTACAAAAGTAGCTTTAAAATGTTGCTTTCTTCCTTTGAAACTTTCCTTTTTTTATTTTTTCTCTTCACTTTCCATTTTTCAACACTGTAGTGGAAACAAGGATTCCAGAGCTAGATGCATCTTTCCAGTGCCAGAACTTACTGCCTATACCTATGATGACCCTGTTTAAGTTGTAGTAGATCCTCTCTTCTCCCTGATTAAGGTCTCCATATCCATATTGGTTCTCTGGGGAAGAAAACAAAAAAAACCAAAACCCAAACAAACAACCCCAACCAAATGAAAAAACCCAGAAACAACCAACCAACCAACCAACCAACCAACCAAAAAAACCTAGAATGAGAGAATTATGCAAGGAAATTTAAAAAGTGATTCAATACTAGACGCTGCTGTGCAAGCACTGAAAAGTGAAACAAACCAAGGGTGCAGAGAGGTTCGCAAAAATAAAATTGTGGCAGTCATTACAGCCATTACAGCTCTGCTAAGAATGCTCTCTCAAGAGAAGCCAAGTTACTGGCATCCAAGCTTCAGGAGTTGGAAGGTGATAATTGAGCAATTCAGTCATAACTACTTTGCAATGAGAGATGGTGGTCTAGCATAGAGACTAGACACAGAAGTACAGATTATTTTAAATTCTTTTATTTCTCTTAGAAATTGGATGTAATAGGGTAATATTCTGGCTCACAATACAAGATGAAGTCCCTTAATTTTTTGTCTCAATTAAACGAAAAGCAAATTTTAAAAATTCTTGCCTGTGGCATTTTTTTATCAGAGTAGAACAGTGATTTTGACGTTCTAATAAATATTTGTAAATTTGAATAATTATTATAATTTTAAATGCTTATTTAAATTTATTTTTCATAACTCCTTAAAAGAAATAGAATTGTCTTTCAACATATACCACATATTTGTTGGTGGGTGGATAACTTACTCTATTTTTATATAGAAAAGTATATAAAATTATGGTCACATTTTAGAGAATATTAGCCTTTAGATCAGTGGTTGATTTCAACCATGGTGAAATTTCTGGCAGATCCAAAGCAGAACAACATTAGTGAATAGCGTTTTGTTACTGTTTTTGTTCAGATAATTAACTTAGGAAGCATTAGCCCTTGCAACGAGATAATAAATGCTTGAGTAAAACCACATTTTTTATATAATCCCTGAGATTTATCATTATGCAATACTACATCTAGTGACTTTTACGCCTTCAAATTATAGAGTAAATTATAAGAAAATGATTGCTTAATGAAATGCAGATGGAAGCTTTTTGTCTCATTGGAATTTTCTCCCATTCCCACTGCTATGTTACCAAATCTTTTTAGCAATTTCAATTTACAAAAGATGCTGAGAATACTGTGGGGAGTTTAACTTAATAAACCACCTTAAAAGACCTAATTTTTTCCAGACGAAAATGTCTCCCAATATTTTATGTTTTGTTTTGTCTTCAGAAAAAAAGTTGTGCCTTTTAATCTTACATAAAATATTTTTAAAAGTTACCTGCAGATTCCAAATACTCACTTTCCTAGTGTAAAACCCTACTAGATTTTTATGTCTTGGTGTGATTTTTGTTTGCTCGCAGCATCTGGGTTTCTGATACAGGTACATGTGTAACGATGTGCTGAACAGAGCAAGTATTAGATTGGGCAAGTGCTTTTGCTGAGTTGCCTTAATTTGTATCCATTTATCCTTCAGCCTCAAATTTTGGTTCAAGATCTTTCCTTTGGAAAAGTAATCCTTTGTTTCCTTCTCCCCTCTTCTACTCAGCACTGCTTAGTACAATAAATTACGCAAGCAGTCAAAAAAATCCTATTTTAAATATCTGCCAGGATTTTGTTTTTAGTGAAGAAAAGGGAAATATTGATACTTTAGTAAGGGGATAATAGTGTCAGCCTAGTAATTAAACTGCATCCCATAGTTGAAGAAGTTACAAGGATTAGTTATCAACTTGAACACAGGAGAAGTGTACAAAAAGGAAAACTCAGATGTTGTCTGTCTTACTGTTAAGAGACAAGTAAGGTTATAAAGAGAAACTGGCCGTATTTCTTGATAGCTGTAAGTACTACCGTATTCTCAAATACAATACACAACAATTTGAAATACATAGCATCTTTTGGGGTTTTGTATGGCATCGGAATTAAGACTGCACTTTAGTAAAGCAATGGACACCTATAGTGATGAAAGCGAGGACACGTGGTGTGCAGTTTTGTTGGGCCTTTTTTCCTTTTTTCTTCTAAGGCATTGTGTTTTATGCTACTGTGTCTGGTTGCAGTGGATTTAGCAACTAATGAAAGGAAGTTCCATCCTCCGTTAGCATTATAATTTCCTGTGTTTCAAAACCCCATTAATGTTCCAAGTACTTTGCTCTGTCTTCCTTCTAGTACAACATAGAAAAAGCAGTGGAGAAATTAAAATATTAAGGAAAAAAAAATCTTAGGAAGTTTCATGAAAAACATCCAGCAAGATTCACCTCTTCTTGTCATCAGTCCCTAATTTTCTTTTTTTGGCAACTTTTCTAGAATGCCTGGAACAAAGTTTCACATGGTTTTGAAATATACTCACTGCAATAGCTTGTATCTCCCAGTGAGTCAGACGGCACGACAAACAGTAGTAAATAATGTGGGCCGTTTGTTGTGGGAGCCAAAAAAGATTAAGGAGGGAAACAGTGTTTCAAGCTTATGTGGAGAACAGTGGCAGCTCCAGAGGGCAATGGCTTATTAGAAAATCTGTTCCTCTGCTTTTGTTTAAATTGCTTAAATTTTAGGTTGAAAAACTGTTTCAGATGCGTCCCTATTGTGGCTGAGAGTGAATGAATATTGCACTGTATTCTGAGCAATTGCATAACCCTGCATGATTATAGACAGCTTCACTTTCTAAAATGACCACTTAAATGATATACTAGCTTAGGTAGCTTAAACGAAGCACTTAAACAAATTACTTATATGCATTGATATTGCAGAAGTGTATTCAGCAGTATGGGCTATTTTTTCTCGATCTCTCAGTCCTATTAGAATTGTCCTCTTTTTGAGCTGCTAAGGCAGCAACTTCTCTATCTTGAAGACTCGTTGCTTTGTTCTTCTATCAAATTAAACTATTTTGTGTTCTAATTTATTCCTGTTTAGTGGTGTTTTGTACTGAATAAATGTATACAGAACTTCCTTTGTATTTAAGAACTAAACATTTAATGCATACTGACAGATAGACAGCAAACATAAAGCATTATTGGACTCCTTGCAGAAGTTTGCATTTACTTGAGGAGAATCTAGCTTTCCATTACCACAAGGATGCTGACAATGTGTAGCAGCAATAAGGCTACCAAATAGATATTTCCCTAATACTTTTCATTTCCAATACTCTTATTTTTATGTTGCCTTTTTATTAGCTACTTGGAAATAAGTTGAACACTAATATTTAAGAGCTTTTATATATTTAGATAGTTAACTAATTCTACTGTCTGCTTGCCTAGTTACAGGAAAAAGAAATGTTTTGACTGATCAACTTGCATGTTTGGTCTAAAAACTTCTATTAAGCTGAACAAAAACAGAAAAGAGGTATTTACTTACGTCGGTAATTATTTATCATAAAATATGTAGATGGATAAGAGAGTGTTGCACAAGAGGTTGTCTTGGGGTGGGGAGTTTTGTTTTATGTTTGGTTTCTTCCCCCCACTTTTGGTAATGAAAAGTTTTTACCATGTAAATTCTCTCCTGACCTACATGCAAAATTAGAACATTTTAAATAACATAGCTTGGCAGTAAAATAGCTGTTCCCATGACTGTTTCAACTCATGTTTGCGCTGAATGCTATTCAAAAAAATGTAGTTAGTAAAAGCAAAACAAAACCAAACCAGATTTTTAAATCAGTTTCATTAAGGGTTTCTTGCTTATTCAACAAAAAATTTATTGTGAAGAACCTTGGGACTGAAACAGTGCTAGACACCCAAGGATACCAGCCTTTCCCACTTTTCTCCTTGTAAAGATTAATATGATAGCAGCATACAATGTGTGGTTTGTTTATTTAAGTTAATTATTTGGAAATGTGGCCTTAAACTGATGGACCAGAGTAATTTTTTGAATGACTCTATGCTCATCCAACCCTGCATGTGGATGTAGCAGCACTTTTGGTGTAGGAATAATTTCACTGTAGTGGATGTTTTCATCATCCATGTAAAAAATACATTCTCTATTTATTTCAGGATAAGGCACTCGAGGGGTTAACTAAACCTCGTTTCTATGGTGAGAAAAATAATTGGTATCGATTAACAGTTGGTGCAACATTGCTGGAAGGGCTATTAAAGCCCTAAAGTACAGTACAAAATGATACTGAAAGCATCATGTACTCCCTAGACTGTCCTATACTAGCCATTCCTGTGTTTGAGATGTCCTCCTGACTTTGCTTATGATTCTCAGGAGCTTAGTTATACTCAGTGATTTCAAATTCTAAAGAACATTTAATTAGTTAAATGGGGGTTAGGGTGAAGGGGAATTACCCAGATGTAGAGGCGGCTGTCTTTCTCCTCAAACAAAATTTGAGAGCTATTTCATTAAGAAAGAAATCATTAAAGAATTGGATCTTATAGCGATATCTTTTATGCAGCCTCACTGTATGCAATAACCAACTGACAGCAAGGGACTAGAAAGTGCATGTTTCTTTCCTTGTGCAGCTATTTTGTATTCTCAGTCAATGTGTCCTCACAGTGAGCCAAGAATACACTGGACTTTGCATAAGTGGTATCACAGATGATTTACCCATATTTGTCACTTATATTTTAAGAGAATTGCTTGTCAAGAAATTATTTAAAAATTAAGCTAAATATAGAATAGCTCAAGGAAAACTTGCGTTAAAATTAGAACAGAAGTTGCATATCATGAGCTTAAATCTCTTTTCACTTAGATTGATGCTAATCCATTTTTCCTGTATATCAAACTGAATATAGTCATCATGACATTTTTCTGACTCTTTCAACAAAAAAAGAATGTTGTTCAGTGAAAATGTTAAGCACAGTTAAGTGCTTTAGGGCATTATTTAGACACTAGATATTATCTAAATAGTGTGATTTGACTCTATCTTCTGCCTGGGTCTGTCTCAAGAGATGCTTTTCCTAGACTGCCAGGTGATTGTGGATCAATGAAGGAGGAAACTGGGGAGAGTCTTGGGGTGACATTGCATAGTCCATGCAGAGGTCCCAAAGGAAGGTTCCAATCCCTGTGGCTTCTACACTTGGATTACCTTTGTTTAGAAAATTTGCAATTGCTAAAAGATAAAACTGCAATTTCATTAAAAGGTTTAGTGATTTGGTTTGGTTTTTATTTTAATTCAAGTTCTCTGGTAGTAAGCTGTTGTAATCCCTGAAGAGTACATTTGTTCCAACCTCAATAAATTGTTTCCAGGACTTAACAGAAACAACTGCTAAAATAGACTTTTTTAGCAGAAGTAGAGCAAGCAAAGAAATGCTGTGGCAAAGCTCCACATTTTTCTTCTGCTGTTTCTCCTTAGCTTCAATGTATTGTCACCCAGTCTGCATGAAGTGGTTGAGATTAAGAAAACAGGGTCCAACACATAAATTTTTACAAGTAGATATAAAGGTAGTAATAGAATGGGCACGCGTGCTACCTTGTTGACCTTAGTAAAAATAATATTTTTTTCTCATTAGGATAAAACTGCATATCTTTTGTTTATTAGTAGTGCTAATATAAAAAATCTTAAATATTAATTTTGTTCAAAGGAAATGAAGGGGCTCTATAATAAACAGTGTATTTGCTTAACCTAAATGAACTGTCATTCAGATTAAATTTGTAAATATATTATTTAGGAGATATGGAATAGAACACTAAATTTTCTAGACAAATGAATGTTACCTCATTATGCAGTACGTCACAGAATAACTAAGTAATTTAATTTCTTCTTGTGAGATATCTTGGGATACACACTTGACTGTGTACTGTAGCACACTACCAGACTTCCTAGATTAACTAGTTAATCTGCCCCTAAATTTTAATTAGATAAAATTTTAAAAAGTCAATCTACAATGAAAAGCTCTATTATCTTGAATTAAATCCTTCCAAGCTAGCCTTCCATAAGTGAGAAGAAATAAAGCACCAGCTGTCCATCATGAAACAGACAACTTCACAAACACAGAAATCCAAGCGTGTTGGTGGCTTTGTGGGTCTACTCTTGGGTTTTAAGTTACTGTATAAGAGTAGTAGTGATTTGCAAAAGCTTACTCCAGAATCATGCTGTGGTTTCTGATTCAATTCGTGAAGCAATGCTTATTTTGTCTATTGAAGCTATTACTACTGACTACTTAATGTTTCTTTTTGTAGACGTACTTTTTGTGGTAGCACACTGCAATGTTTTCATTACCACAATGGTATTGTCCTTCAGTTTTAGGATACAACATAATAAAACATACACTATGATTGTTGGGTAGTCACAGTCCGTTGGGACTAATGAATGAGTAATGCACATAGGGACCTTTTGAAAATACTGTGTGAGAGACTGAAATGTTAATGGTTAATGGATTAAGCAACCAGCCATTGCAAAAGCAGGGAGTGCTTTGCTGATGATGTGCAAGGTAGCAGCCCAGGTGCAGAGGGCATGAGCACCTGAGGATGGCCAGGACAAACCAACCTTTGTTTAGCAACGAGCTGGGGTCTGAGCCAGATGAGAGAAGAGGCCAAGAAGAGGCAGATCCTCCAGGTGGGATAGTGCTTTTCATCATGCCAATGTCCTCCCTTACAGAACTGGCTAAGTTGTAACACTCCCCCTGGTGAAGATACTGGGACATTCACACGTAGGCTTGAGCGTTTCATCCCTTCTGATGGGACATAACTGGCTCAACTACACAGAGATGAGAGGCAGCTGTCATGTCTTAGAAGGTGTCATAAACCATCAAACACCCCCAAAGTGCCCCCAGACTCATTTCTGGGGCCTCCCACCAGAGGACTGCACATGATCCATGGTGTTGCAACAGACAGTGTAAAAGTTATCCCACCTAGAGGAGGTATTCCCACCGGAATCTCAGCATATATTAACCCACTGAACTTTGTATTTTGCGGGCTTCCCCCATCTGCCACAGATCAGGACTGCATCCATCACTTCAGCCAAGGCACATCAGAATATCAACAATCAAGTTTTGTCATTGTATCCACGGGTGGCAATATGTTTCCTCTCCACTATTTACTCTTACACTTTCTTTTTCTTTCTTTTCCTTCTTAAGTGATATTTTTATGCTTTTATATTGCTATATTTCTACAGAAAATAACTAAACTGGCTACATACCTCTTTTTCATTGCAATCAAATTGTCCTAAAATAAACTCTACATTTATGCAAATATTTATAAACACCAATCATTCAGTGTCATGTCACTCTAATCTGCCTCAAGGCATCTAGGAGCAAGAATCTGAATTTACCCCCACCTTCGGGGACAGGTTATAACATACTGGTTTACTGCTCTTTTCTCACCTCTCTTCAACACTACTACCTGATATTCATTTATTGCAATTTACTTACCAGATATTCCTAGAGTTACCTCTATTTTAAAAATCAACCCAAATATTGTACTTTACAGATGATCTGAACTTATATTCAACGATGAAATAAGTTACTAAAAAATGTTGAAAGGACTTTGGAGTAACTTGAAAAACAGAGTTGAACACTTCACATTATATGATGACAAATCTCACTGAGTACTGAGGCAAAGTACTTCAAAAACATCTGCTAAACATAGACACAGGTAATGATAAACTAATCAAATGCTTTTGTGGATGACTGTCATCCAGCTTTACCTAAGAACAGACAAGCTGTCAAATCAAGCTAGTCATTGTTCAGATTCACTCAGGAAAAACTCAAGAAAACAGTTCATTTGAATCTCTTTCACATAAATAATATCTTTTCTACCAATTATTTGATCTGAAAAACACATAAATAGAAATGCATCAATCCTGGATTCACCTTTCTCATTGCCATGCAAATAGTCCTGTAAAATGTCTTGAGAAAACTGCAGTTTTCCTTGCCAGTGTTCAGCAGTTCACACAGAAACCCTTACTGTTACCTTTGTTGAAAGAATAATACGCCACATTAATGTATTTATAAAACTTCTGTGTGTGTGTCCATTCCTTAGTGAATGATGATTTTCAGGTCTGTAGTTCCTGTGGTCTGTTTGAAGAACGGTAGTTTACTTTGCATTACAGTAGGGAATTTAAGAGTATACAAATATATGCAAATAGATATCCCTGTTCTGGTCAAGATGATTATTAGGCTGTTATACTGCCTGAAACTTAACTGATATCAAGGGTACTCGTAGTCCCTTCACAAAAGGATGTAAGTCACTGTCATGTCAGTATATATGTCCTATGGGGAATGTCTTTGACCATTTAAATGTGAGAGTGTTAGGCACACAATATAAAATCAGCAGGGGAAACACTAAAAACAAGCTTGTGCACCTTATTGATTTGCATTAAATAATGTATTGCATTTTCCTTTGGAACTTCTTTACCCTTTCTCGTCTTAAAAAACGAAGTACACAAATCCAAAAGTGGTAAAAAAACCGTATTGAAATGGAATCCCAATGAACTGTATTTATGACAGCTGATCAGAGAATTTTGCAAGATTTAATAAAATCAGGAGCCTTTCCTTACTTCATGGCTGCCCAGCACCTGGTTTCACTAGAACCTTAATACTACTTAATTAAAATAATAAACCAGCTCAAACATAAACTCATTACAAATAGCTTTATCTTCTAGTCTATAAATTTGTGTTGGGTGAAGACTATGTCTGTTAATGCTATACTTTTTCTCAGGAGTAAGTTGGATTACTGTGTGCCCTTTAGCTTGACTGCTCAAATGACTAAGTCCACAACTGTAATGGTGATATTCTTCATACACATTAAGTCTTTCTATGGTTAATTCCTTTTTTTTCCTTGCAACTTATGACTTCTGAAAGATGTGAAATGATTTAATCAAATAGATAGAAGGAAAGATAGGGGGAAAATGTGATAAGCATGAAATCCAATGTAAGATGTAATTTTCCACCAATTCAGTGTCTACCTTCAAAAGATATAGTTGGGTAGAGGTTGGGGTTGAAAATAATTAGTTTTTGTTGTCTGTGTTTGCAGGGTGAATTGGGAGACAGTCTGAACAAATGATGTTTCTTGTAAAACTGTATTAAGGCAATTTCTAGAAGAAAATCGTGGAAAAGCAAAACATTTTGCTATTGGTAGACAGGTCTCAGGAATTTACAGTTGAAAATATTAATGGTTTTTGCATTAGTTTTAACTCCAGGAGATGAAGTCCTTTTTGACTGAAATGAAATGGCAAACTGTGACTTCTTAAATCATATACTAATGAGATTTGTATAGCTTTCTGTACTTTTGAGTTTTGTTATTTTGCTCCCTAAGATCTGCAAGTCAGCTCTTAATCATTTTAGGACATTTGTGGAAAAATTGTGTAAGTCATTACCAGTTTTTTTTATTTTTTATTTTAATGGAGGACCTGCTGTTGTGTAGTCTCTGGCTAGTGTCGTAGAAAACAAAGTGAAATAAATAAGAACTCAGTGATATTACCAGGACAGGGAAGGAAGAGCTGATATCCTTTAGGTAATGCAAACAAAGCAATAAAAAGGCTTTATTTATTTATTTATTTTTAGAAAAGGAAAGCATATTACTCTCTGTTAATTTTCATAATTTCAGAAGCATATGCTGAACCATTTTCATCCTTGTCCTTATTCTCCTATCTGAAAAACCAGTTTTCATTTTAAATAGATGAGTCTTAAATTAGAGACAGCCTCCAAATATCGTTGGTCTGCCTCCTGCTGCTGCCCAAGAAAGGTAGATATGAGGCACCACATGTGGTAGAGAAAATTCTGCATTATGGCTGGATTGGAGAAGCAGCAGTGACAGGGACAGATTCAGGACACTGAGTATTACTATTGCTATTTTATTGCTTTGTGTTTGTCTCTTGATGTTTGTCTAGTGCTGAAAGAGGACAGGGACAATTGAAGTGACGTGACCTATCACCTCATACGTGCTGTGACAGTTCTCTCTCTGTGCTATGGACCCAATCACTCCCTGGGTAGTAAAACATAATTTCCATTGATTTTGGTGGGAGTTGAACTGATGCAAGTAAGGGCAAAATTCTGTCTTTTGGCTGCGGTGGTTCTGTGCTTGAAGATTGCAAAGGCAAATAAGGGTCTGTGTGACTCCATTCCTTCTGAGTAAACTACTGTTTGAAAAAGATTAAAAAACCAGAAACTTGCTGCAATGTCATTATCAGTTTGAAGCCCCAGCTTGTGTCACTGTAAAAAGAAGGGGAACATAAGCCAAGTTTTTGAAAATGTCAAGAATTATCTCTGCTTTGTCAGATTTGAGAGTGGCATCATGGGGCTTAATTAGACATCGTGTAATAGAAAATGCAGGGGTGTTAGTCAGTAGTGAGTGTCTTTCACAGAGATATAAACATTCACGCTGCTACATTATTCGACATCTTTCCAGTGAGCTTGTGAATGACCTAAAATATAAAGGAAAATTATTCTGCTATGAAATGTCAGGCTCATGGCTCAGGTATAATTTCTTCCCTATTTGTTTCTAACAGGTCTCTCTAAATCTGCTAAAAGAATCAGCTGCAATAATTTGATTTTTTAAATATAAAACCTGAAATTCTCTAACTGCTGTTTGGTTATGCGAAAACTTAAAAATCCACTTTAATTCCAACAATATTATTTTACTTTTTTTTTCCCTTTGGGAGGCTTTAAATCTGTAGGAAGTTGAAAGTATTGCGTTCACAGGGTTCAGCTATGCTTTCCTGAAAGTGTGTGTGCTTGAGCTTCAAAAAAGCCCTGATACAATTAAATACAAAAGTTTTTCAGTCCCTTGAGTTTTGGACATATTTTTGAAGAAACTTAGCTTTAGGAAAATGTCACATCTGAAAATTATATGAAATTTAAAAAAAAATTAAGTGAATAAGTCTAAGATAAGCCCTGGTACCAGTTTTTTTATGTATCATTTCAGACTTTTTTCTTCCCCATCCAAATTATTAGAGCTTTAGATCATACCAGAAGACTGAAATTTAAATAATACAAAAGGAGACGTGCATACCTCATCATTTTGTATTATTTGACTGTTAGTGGAAGGTAACAAGAGATGAACCTTTTGCAAAATGCCACCTACGATTCATGGTTGTAATAATACACTTTCTGTGATGCTTGAATGGATACTAAACTGTGATAGAATGGACAAATTATAATAAGATGCATAGTGAGTGAGCTGTTTATATTTTTTGCAATAATAATAGAAACAATAATTAATAAAATAAGAGGCTTCACCTCCAGAGATGGTATCGTATTGATGTAAAACTACGATGTGAAAGAAGCCTTTCATAGTACTTGAAAATTTCTATCCTGTTCAGTTAAATTGGTTTACAGAATTGTTCTTTTTTTGTGTATCAGCAGTAGCTGTTTTCTGTCAGAAATTTCAAGTACTCTTTGTTCATTTCATGAGATTTTTTTTTCTTTGCTATACTGCTTAAACCTGAGATGACACTTTTTAATTTACCAAGTTGGTGCAATAAAAACATCTTGTATCCTCACTGATACAAAGGGATTAGAAGAGTCTTAATAGTGTGTAGTTGTCACATGAAAGGGTGGGTATCTTGAACCCTTTAAGTGTGATCAGTCTGCCAACGCCCCAGGAAAGGGGAGACCCTTGTGCCTGACCAGTCTGTAAGTGTCCCGTTATGGAGACTCCACAGAACAGTCCACTGGATGAAAGGGTTTTTCAGGGACACCTGCCAACTGCATGTTGGAGTTGAATCCTTTATTATAATTTAGAAAGATGGATACCCCTCCTGGATCTCCCTGCTTTAGTCAAGTATGTTACCCGCTGCTGGCAACTGCTAGTGTCCTTGAAGGACTAACACTAAACAGTTTAGGGAGTAACACACTTTTATTAATAAATGCACTGGTAGTAGAAAATTGTGACAGATTAAGGTTCGAAGATTGTTGGTGATATCAACTGACTGCAAAAACAAATTTGAAGTAATACAGAGACAAGCTTAAATCACCAGAAAAAACTAGCTCAAGGTAGCCATTTAGTGCACATAAAGTTCTTCACCAATAGGCTTCCCTATGGGGTAGAATGCAGGTTCAGCCCATTGATTGATTCCAGAAGTTATGGTGGAGTATTCCCTAACTTCTCACTCTCCCTGACTCACTTTTATACTATTTTTTTACATTTGGTTGGAGTTTGAGTGATTCCAGTCATACATGCTTTTGTTACTGATTGGTGTGAAATTCTCTTGCTTTGCTCTTAAATATATAGTCAATAAAATACAGAGCACTTGCTCAGTGAGGGGTGGCCGTAGTTTGGAGGTGGGTAACTCTGGGATGGAGATGTGTGTTAGTATTACAGTGAGATTATAATGAGCCAAGTTCATTCAAGGAAAGCGATTTCACCACAGTCACTGGCTCATCAGCAAGACAAGTTCTCCTGTCTCCCTCAGTTAACAGCTGTCACGCAGTTTATCTGCTACATTGTTCTATCAACTTCCCGTCCCTGCAAGGATTACAACAGAGCCTGGACGTGGTGTCTTTACTCCACTCCACCCTCTGTTTCATCCCTCTTAGTATGTGCTTAAGATGCAGGGTCTGTTGTGTGTGGAACTGCCATGAAACAGATCCCGTGCATGTCATCTGCATTCCATCTGGAAAACAGCAACTGCATTTCGCCCTGTAAGTTCTGTACTGATACAACTTCTGTTAGAATATGAATATAACTTCCCACTTTTCTCAGTCTTACCCCCAGTTGTCTTGCTACAGTAGTGTTCTGAAGATTGATTAGAGAATGAGTAAATCACTTCCTCTGAGCTCATGTATTTGCATACTGCATCACTTCTCTTGATGTATGGAAATATAAGTTGTAGAAATATAGAAATTTATAATGATAGACATCATTGCAACTCTGTGGAAAACTACCTGACTGTATCTTTATGACATCTATTTCTGAGTTAGTAAGCACAAAATAAATCGTTCTGAAAATCTGGAAAGCTACAGTTTAAACCTGTTTTTATTATCTTTGACCTATCCAACAGTTAATGCAGTCATGCATTAATTATGGAAATATTTTTACTAATATAACATCCTGTCACATTTTGCCATCAAAACAGCAAGAGCTATATTTGTATCCATTCAAAGTAGCTGAACATAGATTTCGTTTGGATTTATTTCCTATTTTGTAATTACAGAGATATACTTTAGCCTACCTGGAGTTGTGCTATGAGGAAAATGGAGAGAGCACCATCACTCCAACATGCTCAAGTTTTCCTTTTGCTGGCTCATTAGAAGGAATATCGGTTCAGTGATTCTATCTCTTAATTGTTTACACCTTTAAAATACCTGCTGCATGTGGAGAAATCCCTAGCTCTTATAATAGAGATAAATTATGTTTTTTAAAATAAAAACTGGCATCCTAGGGTTTTCTTTCGCATGGGTTAAAAAACAAGAGCAAAACAAAACCAATGAAAAATCGCACACAGAGTAAAACAAACACAAAACAAATAAAAACCCCACAAAACAAAACCACCAACATAACAAACCTGAACATCTTTAAGAACCAATTTCAAAACAATTGCTGCTTTCCCCCCAATTTTCCAAATAATGTGCTACGTTGTATGCTGTCACATTAGATTATATCCATCACGTAGCATTATAGCACCTGATTTGACATAAAGGGATGTGACGGCAGGTATTAGACATGAAGAGAGGAAAAGGGTTTTATAAATGCTGAGGATGCATTTGTGTGTTTGTATATCCTTACTTATTATTAACATGCAAAAGCCACATTTTTTTCACATTAAGAGTTTACTTAAACACCCTGTTCCAAAGACATTTTGAGTGCAGAAGAAAGCTGTGTCCTTAGCTCACCCTGCCACCCTACAACACATTGCCGTGTCTGTTATGTAACATCAGTCATTCAAAGACTTCTCTGTTGACATTTGAATGACGTAATGGTATTTTAATTCTGGAGGGGAATATCATGTAGGCTTCTCTTGTGTGTGTGCTTATAAACTGGGTGTTTTTTCAGCCACAAGCAAAGCTTGTGAATCTTAGAAGTACTTTTAATTTATTTTCATTCTCCATTATTCATTATAAGGAACAGTTGACTAGTCCAAAGGATTTAAAACTGTGAAGGTCATCTAGCCCAGACTCTTCAAAACAGTGTTAAATTCAGTTAGATCTGGTAATATGACCTCATACTTTTTCATGGGTAAGCATTGTATTACCATACTTAGTAACTGTCATACAGATCATATAACAATATCCAAAATTTTCACTTTATAATGGCTCCTTTCTTTTTTCTAACCTAGGAGTTTGGGGTTTTTTTGTTTTTTGGTTTTTTTGAAACATAAGCAAAATACTATGCCTAAGCAAATAATGTAATAATAGCATGGAGTAATAAAAATTACTAAGAAAATTATAGATGCAAGTAATGTACCGTGTTGTCAAAAAGTAACAGTTTGATTTATGTGTAATAACTAAAAAAGGTCATTTTGTCTTAAAGTCAACTTTGAATCAAATCGAAAATTGATCTGATTCTGGTTTTCTTCCTAGGATTCTGTTGTTTAGAATATCTTGAGAATTGTTCCCAATTGTAGGCAAGAATGAAGGAAAGTGCTTCAGAAAGCTAGCCAAGTGTTTTTATTTTAGCAGTGCAGGACACAGTGTCCCTGCTTTACTTAAAATGCAGCTTACATGGTCAGATAGCTTCAGCATCTATTTTAGTATTTATTCCCACTATTCTCTAAGAAACATTACCCATATTTCCATCTGTGTTTTCTACATTACAGAGCTATGGGGTGGAAGAGACCTCGGGAGGTTATGTAGTTTGGCCTTTACAATGAAGTCAAGAAGCAGGACTCTTGAATAGTGATTACATCACTATTGTTGGTTTCCCATGGTTTTCCATAAGTGAGTCTTGAAAATCTCCATAGATGGGGATTTTACATCTTCTCTGTGTGATCTGATTCAGTGCTGTACAAAAGCTTTTCCTAGTCCTGAATAAACATCACTAGTCACAGCTTGTTGCCATTGCTTCTTTTTTTTTTCATTTGGCATTGCCAAGGGTTTGACAGTTACCGTTGTAGATGTCCAAGTAGCTGTAGGCTTATTCTCCTCTTTGCCTTCTCTTCCACAGACTGAAAAAAATCAGTGCTCTCAATTTCCTCTGTCAAGCAGGTATCTCACTATCTTGTTTGTCTTCCACTGAGTACTTCAGTTTCCCAGCATCTCCCTTGAACTGAGGCACAAAACTGAACACATATTCCAGGTGCAGCCTCAACTCAGTTGAAAATCATAATTTTACCTCTACCAGCTGGCCATAGTTTGTCTAATGTAGTCCTGTGTGAGGTTTGCCACAGTTTGATCCTACTTGACCTGCTGTTCACTGTAACACCCAGGTCATTTTCAGGCTGTCTAGTACTCAGCCAGCTGCTTCTCAGTCTGTATCAGCACACGGGTTTATTCTGTCCTAGGTACATAGTTCTGCACTTTTCTGAACATCGTGAGATTTCTGTTAGCCAAATCCTCAGCTTTGCAGTCAGTCATATCAGCAAGCTCTTTTAATATCCTCTGAATCCCATCAAGTCTCATGTATTAGGTCTATATTTGTGAGTTGTAGGATATATATAAAAAACCTGAGGATAAATGTAAACACAAAATAGGGGTTTCAGAGTGTGAGTAATATGTCTGCTTTTCTCATCAATAGGCAATAGCTTTTCACTTTCCTTGGCCTCACATATTCCTCCTGTGAACTACCATCTCAAATTTTATGCTTTGATCCTCATCTGGTACTCATGAATAAAACAGGTCCAGGCAATACTACTTTTCTATATGAATCACAAGGAAAGTTTCATTCCTCATGGATAATGCAAACCCCAAAACTGACTGTAGCATATAAGTATTTGTTGTTGTGTGTTTGCTTTTTTTCCTTTTCTTTTTACTTTCTTTCCACAAGTGCTATGGACTTTCCTGATTTAAAATCCAAAGACAGATCTTTTTCACTTAAATGGTTTTGACTAGCCAAGAATTCCAAACTGTGGAAAGAGAAGAAACAGACCACTCTGGAAATGTTACCAGATTTATTTAATTTTTAATCATAGTATGAGACCTGAATCTGTAAAAATACTGCTTCTTCAGAAAAAGAAAATAAGTGTACGTAGTCTTCTGTGAGTAGGGGGAAGATTGCTGAAGTCCTCTCTGATTTGTATTTGTGGTACAGGTAACAATAACCATCAATACCAAATTCTAAAACAGGTAGTGTATTTTCATTGTATAACAGGAAGAGTCAAAGTCTTACATGGAGAATAAAGTATTACAAATAACTAGTAAAAAATATATGAAAGAATAATTATATATGGTAAATTGCATGCTTATACCCACTTTCTGTTGATACCAGTTATGGTACAGAATTCCTAAACAACACACAAACAAACCTTGTATGTAGCACTACAGTGAGTTCAGTTTATTCATTACTAAATAAACAAATTGTGTTTTTGTTGTCACAGATTATGCAGTTATGTAGATACATTTTCCTCCAAGGAACCAACTTCTAATTCACATATTATCACTCCATTATTTTTTCTATTTCATATAATTCTTGTTCGTATCTGTAACATTGAGTCCATCCTTTTGTGGGACTTTTTTGTTGTTTATTTATTTAACCTCAAATAACCACCAGGAAATTAATGAGGAAAAAAAGAATGACAGGACTAAGCAGACTTTTCTCCTCAGTGAAACCAGATTTTTACTTACATTGCACTAATTTTATCCCTCTAGAAATCTGGCTTGGTGAAGTTCTGTTAGCAAGACACAAAATTTTAGTGCCAGGTGTGATTAGAATTGTTGTGAGTTAATGAATTGTCATATAATATTTTGACAAATTCTGATGGACAGACTACGTACACTTTTCACTTACTGCCTGATAACTTTAGTGATCTAGAGGAATGTGTCAGTGTTTCTACAATTTGATGTACAATTGATTTCATCATTCCCCCGTGCCATTCCCTTAGGAAAAGCATTATGTAAAACGAGAAAATAGAAGGGAGGAAAATTTTTTTCCCTCAAAACTTGGTAATATAAATCGTTTATAGCACTTCATAAATAAAGTCCTTGACATGGAAAACTGACTCTTTCTGTGGCTTATGTTCAGGAATGTATTCAAGATAAGCTACCAATACAACACCCTGGGAACTGAGTGTTGAATAAATAACTAAATGCACCACCTAACAATCACTGACTTTTCTCCTATCTGTTTACTGCCTAAAGTAGACACCGTTACCAGTATTGTGCTGTTATGGCATTTTCCTCGGATTATGCATTTTTGCTAATGAGAATTGTGATGGCCATTTCTGAATTTTCCTTCTTCTACATGTTTTTCTCTTAAAAAACATTGTTTTGAGAAAAAACATTAAAACATTAAAAATCATTATTGTTTTGAGAAAAACAGAGCATGAACAAATACTTGAAAGACATTCATTGCTTAATTGTCAAATACTTCGACAATATGAGATTATAACTCAAGGAATATTCTGATAACTCAGCAGTAGTCCATTATAAATAAACTAGGTTCATTTTTTAATGTTGCTGATGTCCAGCAATTGTTATTTCTCTGACAGATTGTTAAAAGAAGTAATTAAACATAGTGAAGGGAGATATTGTCACAGCTTAAATATTCAATAAAACATGACGCAAATAATTTTATTTTTTTTTCTTTTGGGAAAACTGCGGCAATGAGGCTGAGTTCACATTCTGTATTTGATCTTTTCACCTTTGTTTTAAATATCCATATTAATAGCCTGAAAAGACAGAGAATAATAACATAGATATATTTGCAGATGACATATTTAACTTCACAGAGATTTTCATTCAGGATCAGGGAAGTCGGCGGTGGGGTTGTTAGGTATCTAAGGGAGCTAAAACAAATGGTAAATGAAAAATAATACAATATGTTGAAATTGTAGGAAAAAAATTAGATTTGAATTCAATAATATAATTTATAATCTTTTGCACTTAAATTGGATTTACCAACTTAAAAATACACAACTGTATTTGTGTAATTTCTAGTGGTACAGAACTTAAGGAGCATATCAGCTAAACATATAGATGTATTAAAACAAAAAAGGCAAGGTTTTAATATGTATTAAAAAAGGGATAGCAAAGAATATAAAAGATATCATAATGCTTTAGATACCTCTTCTAGAACGCTGCACAATACTGCCTGTCCTGTACTTTAAGGGATATCACAGAACAAAAACAGGTTTAATGATGTGTAACGCAATAATGAAGTATGTAGACAAGTTCTCTTGAAAGAAACTGAAACTACTGCAATAGAAAAGACAAATTAGGAACATTATAATAGTAGTTTTTCTGATTTATGCTGTAAATCATTTATTTCCACATACCAAATTGTACATGACTCTGAACACAAGGAAACAAGGACAGTAAATTGAAATTAAATGTTGTGAAATCTAGAAATGCTTATGAAATCTAGAAATGCTTATAGTTTTGCTGTTGTTTCTCGTGTACATGTAAATGGTTTATGGAGCTCATTAAGGCTGGACATTGTTTACATCAAATACTGAGGTGGTTTTAAAAAAAATAGTGACTTGACAACATATTTTGACAACTTTTCTTAACAAATTTCAAACCAATTATTTGAAATGAGTATTTCAGTCTAAATGTTAAAGAAAGTTCCATATTTTAGTTTGAATAATCCTAGATCTGCCTGTTGCAGGTTTCTTAAATCGTCCTCTGTCAGAGACAGGATATTGAACTAAATCGCTCTTGGACACATTCCAAAGTATCAGTTCTCTCTTTGTGCTCAGTGCACCATGTGTTTATAGTAAAGCTCTATTAATACCAAACTAAATGCAGGTTCCCTGTAGTGATGCACAGTCCTTATTTCTAAAATTGACAAAGGAAAAAGAGATGGCAATGAAGCCAAGGATATTATTGATGAAGGGAAGTGGGTGATAGATGAAATTATGTAGATGGTAGATACGTAGAACCTATTAGTATAAGCCCAGGCAGAGGAACAGTATAGGAGATTCAACTTTGATTTAACTTGATCTGGTCTTCAGTTAAACACCTGATAACTCACGTACTCAACTCAACTCTCATCTTTGAGTAATATTTGCTTCCTTCTACATGGAGAAGAGAGGATACTAAGTTGGAGGCTCATCTGCTGAAAACTTTAGGAACAAGGCTAATTCCTGGCCCAAAATTCACTTGATTATATATGTCACAAGTATTTGTCATTGCATGAAAAGTAGCTTCTTTGAGCTCTTTTCTAAGTAGTTTTGCCAAAGTCAGTACCCATTGCTCAGCAGGTAGAATTGATCATCCCTAAATAGCTCATCTATCTGATATATTGGATAGACCTGTGTGCATTTCACATCTTTTCAGAAGATACTGTACTGGCAGCTTTATAGGTCAAACTGTTCCAGGCCTTCATTTTTCAGAGTCTGGCACAGACTCACAGTCTGAAAAATGCATAAACATTTATAATCAACCACTCTAATTGCACTGCTAATAACTGCCATTGAATTTGGTGTCCTCTGAATTTTAATTTTCATATTTATTCTGCTGTAAGCTTTCTGGTCACTATCAAGGTAAACAATTAGGAGATTATCTGCCTGTTACACAGCCATTAGTGTGTGCTGAAGAGGCACTGTCTTCATAATAAGAGACTGGCTTCATCCTTCATGCACAGTTAAGAACTTGAAGAAGACTTGGCTGCATTTGGGGCTCAGTGGATAAAGAGTCCATTAAATCATTAACTTTCTTTCTGGATATAAGTTTTTTAATAACATGATTACAAGGATCAATGGCCAAAAATATCTGTCCTGTTGTGGCTATCCCAATACCTAAAAAGATCTCTGGCAGAACTTGCTGGATAGAGTCTTCAAATCTCATAGCAGGCCTGACACCAAGGTATTAATTCCTACCTTTTTTTTTTCTGGAACATTTTTTTTCTTTTGAGCCATCTCTAAATATTTCAATATTAAGACATTTTTCTTTCATAGACAAAATATTTGTCTTTTCCATTGTGCTAAGACAATCATCCTTGATATCTCTGACAGAAATGTGCTAGGCCTGAAAGTAGCAAAAATGTCACTCAAGTATAATTTGTTCCATTATTTCAAAAAATGCGAGCTTAGCACTGGCATCTTCTCCTCGTCCTTGATGTCTCTTAGCTTCATCCTTCAGCAAATCCTGAATGATTAACTCAGATTCCTAGTGTCCTTAAAGATTCCAAACCATTATGCACCAGGCTACCTAGTAGTTTACCAGTATATCTGGTTAATTTGTGCACCAAATGTGCTGCAAATTATTCTAATGTAAATTCTGTGAATTTCTTTGAGTCTGATTTTTAGCTGTCTTCATTTTATTCTGGGCTGCAATGACCTTAGTTCTCTTCGCTAGTCTCTGATGTGCCTTAAACACACTCAATTCACAGGAAACTTTACGTCGTGGTTTGATTATTTTTTACCTTGTGAAAGTCTATGTTTTCTGGTACATTGAGAAAGGGAACCACCTTCGCTTATGTTTTTTGTATAGTCCTGATTACTTTTTCAAGACTTTTAAGGACAGGGTACTTTTCCTTTCATTATGGTATGGAAAACAGAGGGTCTGAGAAGATGAAAGAGAATCTACTGTTCCTCTAGCTATGCTTGCATCACAAGCCTTTTTTTCCTCAGTTCTTTCATTCTTACAGGTACTCTATTTAATTTTTATTTGTTTGATTAACTACCCCTCTGATTGAAAGAGGAGGGAAAAAACACATTGCACTGAGATTCAGTCATCATTGTGATTTAATTGACTGCTAGGCAAAATTTAGGAAAAAGTAGGAGAATTAAATGAACTGTTAGTCTTTATGTTTTTAAAGAGAAGATAAAAGCAAAATGCAAATATCTAAGTAAAAAAATGCAAAAGAAAATGTTTTCTATTTGGAAAGTACTGGAAGGTCTTAGTCATAACTCTCTTATGGAAATATTTATTGGAAGTCTAGATTTTAAAATGTGATTTAAATTAATTTTTGACATAGTACTTCCATATTTTGATTGAATAATTTGTGTTAAAAACTGTGAGCAGAACACAAAGACTTGAAATGCCCTGCTATGGCCAGTACAATGCATGGTACCTTTTGAGAATTATGACTTTTGACTTTGAGCGGATTTAGCCAATGCAACTAATATAATAGGCAGCACTGAAATACTACCACCAAATTATGAGCTCACACACCTCACCAATTGCAGTAGAACCTCTAATGCTGACTTTGGTAAATAGAGTTGTAACATCATGCTCTTACGTAGAATCGCCGCTGGTTTTACCCAGAATCTTATTGGTGAAATAGTGGAAGATACCTGCTAAGAAGGTGTTGTACAGCTGAGCCTTTAACTTACTAAATGGTGCACAATAATCTAGGTTGCCAGACACCTATAACGAAAGATTCATTAAGTCAAGCTAATTAAATAAAAACAGTAAGCCAAATAATTAGGACGAGAGTCATGACCTGTAATGACCTCAAGTCCTGTCTATGACACAGAATTAATCTTTAATCGTGCCTAATGGCTGCTTGCATATTTAATGCCTGCTACAGTTACTATCCTGCCCAAAGGGAATCTTCAGTTTCTTTCCTTCTTTCTGTAGTTCCTTTGGGAATATGTGTTAATTACTCTTATAGAGAAACAACAGTGCAGATTTTCTGAGCTTATCCTTTTCTTCCTTTCTTTTTTTCCTTCATGACTCTCAGCAGTCTAAGTGCTCATAAACCTTTAGCTGTGTCCCCTCAGTGGGATCACATGTAAGACTACCCTTAAGAGTTCCAACAGCGTAAGTTGCCTTTAATTTGGATGAATGAAAGTGACAGTTTGGTACATGTTTCAGGTCAAATTTAATTTCTTGCTGAAATGCCTAAGTTGGCAAAACTGGCACAACCATATCAAATGTGCTATTATAATCTAACAGATGTTTTTAAATAATCTTAGGGGAAAATAGGAAGATTTTTGTCAATCTTGTTATTTTCTCCTGCTCTGATGAGGAGGATCTAGATCATCAGTTTTTAAGCTCATTTTTATATTTATTCAGTTTTTTGATTCTATTTAGTTTTAGGAGGGAGAAAGGTATTTCTCTTAGAATTGTAGATCCCTATGAGGGAGAATATGCCCTGTCAGATTTTCATAGGCTTTCACACTGTCAATGAAATTTCTATTCTGAGCTCACAGAATGCTTCTCCTTTTCACTGTTGCAAAGAAAGATAAGTATCATGAACATAGTTTAACTAGACTGCAGCCTTTCCAGGGGTAACATACATTTAAAGGAACTGTGATAAAGTTGTCCTTTACTGCAATCAGTTCCACCTTTTGAAGGGCTGCTGTTTCCCTGAAAAAAAGTGCTAGGGAGTTGCAAAAAGGGGTTATCTCTTTTTTTGTAAAAGACAAACCTTTTTTAGAGAAAGAACTTCTCATCCACTTCTACTTATCAAAAAAACCCCTAAACAAACCAAACTTCTGAATGACCATTGCCAAGCACCTGTGGCCATTAACCCCCCTTTTGTATCTTCCTGCTTATGTGATTTGTTATTTGCCTATTTATCTTCAGCTCAGTTTCTGCAGGAACTAAGAGATTTCCTTTGTCTGCATATCTGAAATCAGCTAAGCATACTTTTTATGTGTGGTTATGGTTTCTTCTTCCAAGTCTGACAGCAAGAAGGCACTTCAACAATAAGTAAATTCCATTATCATCCTAATTCTGTAAGTTGTTGAAGTATGTGCTTAGTATTCTGTGTCTTGCGGACTTCACATATCAGATATTGAGCCAGTGTAAATTAGCATAATTTCACTCATAACTGAAATCACTTTGATTTACACCAGCTTTAGAATTGACTTAGCCTCAGTATCGAGAGCTGCAGGTGGTTCCTGAAGAGACTTAAATTTATTACTTATAAAGTGTTAGAGTTCAATACTCTTTGATCAAGTTGTTTTAGATATTCCATGTGTGAATGGTTAGTCTTTATGTCAAATTTAGTTATTTGAAGACAATAGATGTTACACAGGATTTCTGATTTAGCAGAGTGATACAAAATATGCTGAAAACACAACATAAATGTAACATGCTTAGCAAAATATGACAACTGTAATACATAGTTCAATCACAATGCCAGTGTGATTCCCATTATCAGTCTCCATAACATTCTCAGTGAAGTGAGGTTTACATCCTGTGTGAACTCGTTTTTCATTTTTTCCTATATTTTCAAGTTTTCATGTATCTTTAGAATGCAGGAAGATGAAACACATGCACCATTTGAACCTTGAAATCCAGCAACTTCCTAGTTTTTATGTTTGGTTATTCTCCCAAGTCATTATATTACTGGCCATAGTGGTTTAAATCCAGAAACAAAGGAAAGTCAATTTTCTTACTTTTCAAAAACAGAAATATGAGGCTATGTCTCAGCCCATTATGGAAACACTGCACAAGCATAACGCCAGCACAGAGTTAAACATAGATAAGCATGATGAAGCTAAAACAGATCAAAAGATCCACATCATTACATATACAAAAAGAAAAAAATATGTTCAAAGCATCCCCTTTCATTATTTTAGAATATTTACTGCTTTATCTGAGAGTGACTTTCAGTCCCCCATTTTTCAGGCAGTGTGCATAAATTACCGACTGTATGAGCAAGCACCTGATGTGTAACAGGCAAGTCAAAGCTTTCCAATGATTCAGCAGAAAGTCAGTGATTTCACTGTTATGTTGCATGAATTCCTGAATTCATACTTCATAAATATTTTCCTACCTCTGGACTGGAAGATACCTTTCCAAAAGAGAAGTAATCTTTTAAGTGGTAATGGTGAGTTATGATAACAGTTACAGTATGTGGTGTAATTCCTTAACTCAATCCTGTCATCCAGAGACTACTCACCCACACAGGTGGAAAAATAAAGCCTTCTTTCAAGGTTGAATTTGTCTAAATTCAGGTTCAAGCCAGTTGATCCTGTTTTTCAGACTGCAAGATTGAAACTTACCTCTAGCTGACCTTTCACTCTGGATGTGCAAGTACTCACAGACAGTGGCCAAGTCACACAGTTTTCTCATAGATGAGTTCTGGCCTGGCTCCTATGTTTTCTTGATACTTAATGAAGTGTGCCTGCCTGGTTTAGTTTTTATTATTTCAACCAGTTTCGAGTCTGTAAATGTTAAAATATTTTACCTGCTTATAGCACTGAGAGCAATTATTTACATTAGTTCCCGAATACTTGTCGAGGTAACAAATGGTTCCCTGGTGACGGAGCAGATGAGGCTCTGCATGGGGTCCATCAGGAAAGGGTCTGGCAACTCTCATCCCATTGCCCCAGCCAGGGGCAGGGCAGCCGGGGAGCACCTCCATAGGGATGGGAACAGGCTGAGGCCAGGCCATGGGGCCCATAGGCTCAGCAGTGCCTTTGACTGGGCAGGGCAGGGCTGTGGGGAGCTGGACCCCGGCCCTGCTGTGGACTTGATGGGGCCGGGGCTGTTGTCCCCAGGGGGCTGACATGGGAGTTTTGGTCCATGGGCAGGGTACAGGGAGGCCTTTGGGGGCCTGGGCAGGTACAGTAAGTCCTCAGGGCCCTGACAATTCTTTTTCTAAGCCACTGCTTTCTCAGGCTCCTAATTTTTAAGTACACTGTTAATTCCCAAGTATATTATTTGCTCTTTCACTTGCTCTGTTAAAATACATCTTGTTCAATAGGGCCTTTGATATCAATGATCCACATCTTTCTGTAAAAATATGGTATCCTTAGTAATTCTACTCCATCAATCTTTGTGTCATTTTTAAATCTCGTTACTAAAAAAGCCTACTTACCCAGAGAAATACTTGTAAAATGTACAAAATCGTGTTGGATTTGCAAACCCTCTCTGCAGGATGACAACAGGACCTAAGTCAGTAGGCCAGCACTAGCAGCAAAAGAAGTAAGGGGAGGAAACAAAACCTTTCTCCTTCCTTTTGTGTTTCCAGGAAAATTCTGTGCTGTGTTTACAGTGAGTGGACTTGTTTGGCCACAGACTCCTCTGTCTTGGAGCGTTTTAAGGATATGGGACTCCTTGTGTTAAATGAGACTGAAAGCAAGGTGTTCAGTGCTTGCAATGCTGTGCCAATGCATGGCTGTGTTTCGAGGCAGTGCGTCAAAACCAGTGAGCTTGGGGGAGTGGTAAAGCAATGATGATGATGATGATGACAATGGTGATGATGAAGCGGTGTCAAGGACATCACTCTGCAAATTTGCAGTTCTGGATGACTTTGCAAGGTCAAATTGTGGTATGCTTTAACCATTCTGTATAACGATCTAGGAGATTTTATTTTTTTAATCATTAGCTAGAAAGTTTTATTACATTTTGTGAACTCCCCTGTCAGATGCCTAGCACCTGCTCACTGCAAGTCACTCTGTTTCCAGCACTTTGTAAAGCCTATAGGGGTTTTGAAGGATGATAGGCTTTCCTTTTTTAGTTTTGTTAAGCTATTAAAGCTGCTTTAAACTACTGGCCTTATTTGATAAGAAGTCCTGCTGTCACATGTTTTTGGCTTTTCTAAATCAAATAGAACACACAGAGATGAGCTGTACTTAGGGACTGAAAGAACAAACAGTTCATCTTGTGAACTGAAATGTCTGCTATGAAAATATGAGCATCTTCAAGACACAATAAAGTACTAGCAGTAGTGGAGTATTAAAATGTATGTGAGTTTACATAACTGTTTGCCTCTGTCTTTTTCTATTCCCTCTCTTTGAAGGTAGATAGGAAAGTAAGCACATAAAAGTGAGCTAAATTAATGAAAAGCATGAGGAGTAGAATATCTGCATTTCTACTCACGTGTCATTGGGTTGGAAAGCTTTATTTAACTGCACCTTTGTCTCTTACCTAGACAAGTAGGATAAGTCTAATGAGTGTGAGCAGACATTGCTTGTATCTGTATAAACCCTATCAGTGCCTTTTGTCAGGCAGAAAAATAATGATAAAAAGGAAAGAAGATTAGCCTTTGACAGTGACAATTCTCTATAAAAGACTTAACAGTCATTGATGGTGTTTAATGTGTAACGTACTGGATAACATTTACCTTTATGATGAAACTTCATAAAGAAATAAAAGAATTGGCTTAGTGGGTTTTAGCTGTAGTTGGACATTATGTGCTACAGAAATCCCTGCAGAGCCTGCTGTTCGAAGAGTTCATTGTTATTCAGTTTGTTAACATGACAATGATCAAAGATAGGCAGGCTAAACCACTCATTTATTCTAATTAAAATAACTGTTCCAATCTGTTATAGGTTTTATCCTTATAGTGTATATATCTAGCAAAATAGCAATTGGTAACCTTAAAATGTTACAGTGAGAGGCATAGTGCATTCTATCTCCAGGAGCACTGATTTGATGCAGGACCAGTGTTTTAAAGAGAAGTCCATATTTTGCTTCATCTCACTTATAATAAAAGTATTGGTCATTTACTGAGAGGTGGGCTCCTGGCATACGACCAGGTAGCTTGATACTTTATTTTGTATTACAGTTGAAAATACAATAAGACACTAAGCAGACTGATACATACTTACTTTAAACTTTAAACTTTCATTTCAGAAAAGCAGGCAAGGGCTGGCTTTTTGTGACAATCCTATTGATTCATTCAAATCAGAAACAACTCTGTGGTAGTTGGAGGAGTAGATAGGTGGATAGGTGGAGTTACTGAATGCCTTCTTTGTTTTGGTCTTTACTGCTAAGGCCAACCTTCATGAATCCCAGATCCTGGAGGCGAGAGAGAAAGTGTGGAGAAAGGCAGACTTTCTCATTGTTGAGAAGGACTGGGTTAGAGATCACTTAGATGTTATTGCTAAGCCACTCATCATTATCAGTGAACGGAACGCCAGTGGTATCCTGGGCTGCATTAGGAAGAGTGTGGCCAGCACATCAGGGGAGGTGTTCCTGCCCTTGCACTCAGCCCTGGTGAGGTCACATTTGGAGTGCTGGGTCCAGTTGTGGACTCCACAGTTCAAGACAGACGAGGAACTACTAGAGCAAGTCCAGAGCAAGGCTGTGAAGATACTACGGGGACTGGGGCATCTCTCTAATGAAGAAAGCTGAAGGAGCTGGGACCATTTAGCCTGGAGAAGAGAAGACTGAGACAGGATTTCATCAATACATACAGATATTTAAAGGGCAGGTGTCAAGAGGATGAGGCCAGACTCTTCTCAGTTCTTCCCAGCAGCAGGAGAAGGGCCAGTGAGCACAAATTTAAACACAGGAAGTTCCATTTGAATATGAGGAAAACTTCTTGAAGTGACAGAACACTCAAACCGGCTACTCTGAGGCATTGTGGGGTCTCCTTTCCTGGAGATATTCACAACCCACCTGGACACAGTTCTCTGCAAACTGATCTAGGTTAGCCTGCTTTAGCAGGGAGATTGGACTAGTTGATCCACGGATGTCCTTTCCAAACTTAACCCTTCTTATATTCTGTGGTTCTGCATATTAATTCTTGGTATGTTTTACTTGCTGTATGTCATGTCCTGCAAATTAGTTGTATTTAATTTAAATCACCTGACCTTTTAGAATTGCAAAATAATTGCCTTCCTTACAGTGAGAGGGGGGCTGGCACTGAACTTGTCAGCTTGCTCAGCAGTTTGAACATCATCAAAATACTCAACCAGTTGCTAAAATATAAAGAACTGATGAATGTGTATATTCTTTTCCATTTTATATCAGCTCTTACACCACTGTCATCTCAGAACCAACCTCAGAAGTTGTAATTAGGCTTGAGAATGAGAAGTGCTGCAGTTTGCCTTCTTTAGGAACCTAAATTAAGTTGTATGATTAAAGTTCTGGGCTGGTAAATGTTCTGGTCTTAAATCTTTACCTTTGGTTAGGCAAGGCTACTCTTTTATCTTCTGTATCCAAATGACAGTTACTGGACACTTAAAAGGACTAGTTATGCTGGTGACCCTTTCAGTGAGAAAGTAGCAATTGAAACTACCACTACCATTGGGAAAGTTTTCTACTTTTCTTGCTTTCACTACAGAAACCAGACCAAGTGTCCCCTGAGAGTCAATGTGATCCTTTCCAACTTGGAGTGAAAGCAGCATTAGTATAGTATTTATGATCAGTTAACAGTGCTGGTTCACACCTGAGCCTGCATCTCACCTAGGTGGGTGCATGCATTATTTAGGAAGTGCAGCTGGGCAGCAGGCTCAGCTGGGAATTCATACTTCAAGCTGCCATCTCCAGTGCATGAAGTAAAGCAGGAATACTTGTATACTTGGACTCTGGACTCAGTTGTGAAGTAGCAATCACAAGCTGAGGTAGCTACAAGCAGATTTCTGGCTGCTGCTGCCTGTAACCTGCTCTGTTTGCTTGAAGTATAGGAACTCAAGAGCCTTCCCTTTAAGCCTGGGAAGCCCAGTGAGTATCAAGACATGACACCTATAGTCTGGAATTCAAACACTCGGTTGGTGAATTAGGAGGTAGACTTGAGACAAATACTAAGCCACGGCCTCTTTCCTGTCCTTGGCTGCATCTGACAACCAGATATGGATAACAGTCATAATTGCAATAACTGTTGTGATAACTGTCTAAAATACAAGTGTCACAGTGACTGAACTGGAAGTCTGGATTGTTTCATTGATCTTTGTTAATGCATTCTTTTTTCCTTTTCCTTTTCCATTTTTCTTTTTCCTTTTCCTTTTCTTCTTTTTCTTTTTCTTTTTTTTAACAGAGTTAATTAATTTTTCTCCTTTCTTCAGGAAGAAAATGCTACATTTGCTACATACAATGCTACAAACTACATTTACACGTCTATAAAATCAAGGCCAAAGTAGCTGCTTGCTGTATTTGTAGTAATGAGATTTGGGGAGAAAAACATGTGTCTAACAATCTTAGCAGTGTAAATTTGCCTTTATTTCTGAAATCCCAATTATTTTTCATATATTCCTTCCCTGCTTTCTCAAACCCCACATGGCTTTATAATCACCTTAAGTGAATACTTACTTTTTCTTAAGAGCAAAATATAAATAATACTTGTATTACATACATGAAGGGCCACTGAGGACTGAATAAACTCAGATTTGCCTCAATGACAGAGATAAGCTGAGTTCCTTATTTTAGCTAATATTGTGAAACAAGAAAGATTTTCTTTGTGGCACAGACTCTTGCTCCTGAAGCCTTATCTCTCTGTCCATATTCCTGAACAGAACATAACTGTGAAATAGTATTTATATTCAAATTCCTACTGCAGTGGCTTACCTCTCTCTTGTAGTTTTGTCACAACAGGTGGTAAAGTTAAAAAAAACCCCAATCAAATAAGTAATCAAAGACAAGAAAAGCCTGAAGACCTGAAAATAAACCAGAATAAAAACATGGCAATGTTATTTATTTTTACAGTATACTGTGATATAAATAAACAGTAAGAATGAATTATGGGAACAGAGACAATGTATTAAGTAAGGACAGGAACACTTTAAAAGCACTGCTTCTTTCTCTGAGAAGCAAATCAGTCTTACTTTTCCCTGACTGTTTCATGGTTCCCCTTTCTTCTCTCCCTTCTTCACCACATAAGCTTTCCACCCCATCAGTTAGGCCAACAGCTGCATCAGCTGTTGATGGAGATAAACGTTAAGTGAGAGAATAAAACTTAGCAGTGAGCAGGAGCTCACTGGCTGGGCATTGAGAGATAAGTAGATAGAAATAGAGGAGCAATCTCTTAAAATGATAATGAGAGATAAAGCGTTTATAAGTCACGAAATGATAATTGGGAGATGCTTATGGTTTTATGACTCCTGATGACAGTTTGCTGTTCAGCTGTCTACTTGGAACATATTATGCCAGAGTACCTCAGACTGTCCAGCCTGAGGTCTTGCTTTAGCAGTTTCTCTGCATTATTTTGCACTGTTACTCTTTAGATGTAAAATTAGCCAAAGCTGTCAAAGAGAAAGGAGTAACATAGTCACAGAAAATTGTCAGCTTTTTTCTTATATCATTGACTTGGCACTACTGAATCAGCACTCTTATTTCTGTTAAGCAGATGAGGAACTTAGGCTCCTAACTTCATTTTCTGACTAAGAAAGGGTGTGGACCAATGCAAATAAATTCTAAAAGGGTACAGCAGTTGTATTGTGTACATTTCAGAGGTATTATTCTGGACTGGTTTTATTTTCATCTCTTAGATTAAATGCCTGTTAGTGGTAACAGTGTATTAGATATATGTCTGTGGTAATAAGTGAAGTGGCCCGGTAGAAGCAGATGCATAGAGTGAAATAGGTTTTGAGGACTCTATGTCCTCACTGAACATATTTTAGGGTGTGTATGAGTGCTCTTGAGAGTAGCTGGTTTGATCCTGTGCACTGAGTACCCATTACAGGTGTCTTAATTTAATCCAAGAAAAATTTGGGTTTTGAGCTCTAGTAATTCTCTGTGCTGTAAGTCAGAGCAGAAATGGGAAATTAAAGAGATTCCCTTCAAAAATGCACTTCATTACAAAAGTAAAATGCTAGTGTAGATGTTCCTTACTTAAAATACCTAATTAGACTACACGAATAGACACTTAATAGTTAAATCTTCACTAATATTGAAACCCACTTAACTTAATAAATAGACCTATTAAAACCAATAATGAGACTGTTTCACAGTGAAGTGCTGCCCAATATGACTAAGAACATTAAAATCTATCTTAAAGTAGTAAATTTTAAACAGTGTTCAGAATCTGTAATTGATGGACTCATTTGCAGATCAGAATTAATACATGAGCTTTTATCATTTTAACAAAAAAAAATGAAGCTGTTTCAATGTGTTCTTTATGGCTGTTATTCATAGGTTCATAAATTCTCTGGACTGCAATTGTTTACTTACCTACAGTTAATACAAACTTCAGTAAAAACCAGTCATCCCAATATTAACCATTCATGGAAACGGCTGGTTAGTGACAGCAGTTAATACAGTGATGATTAAAGAGCACTTGAAGGTATGTTCTCCAAAGCAGAATGTTTAGGACATTTAAACTTAAAGGAAATGGCCAATGGCAAATAAAAGATTTGTCTTATAACAGTGTTTCTAAAGCCGCTAGTCAATGCCAAGTAAGGTTGACAAGAATAATAATATATAATTCCTTTTTAAAAAATAACCCCAAAACTCAGGTGTTTAATTATTGATCCAAGTAATATTTTCCTTTCAAACTCATCCGTGGGCTAACAGCCATTAGTTAAAGCATCTGACAGAAACTCTTCCGAAAGGATTAATGAAATGAACTCTTCAGCAGTTTGTGGAAAAGGAATTTAACACTAGTAGATTAAAGAAAACAGACATGTAAAGCATACTGAGTCACTTAGAAAGAATAATAATTACACGAAGGTTTCTTCCATTCCTCCTTTCCCTGTACACTGCTTCCAAATGATAAGTGGTACATCAGTCTAATCCAAATGGCAATTGATGTTGCTTGTGAAAAAAAAATAATTTTCAGGCTAAGTTTGCTACCCTTATTCCTACTTAATTACTTCACCACCCAACATATCTGTATATATAGGTATATATATATACGTAAAATTAATTAAATAATATTGATTAATAAGGTATTGCTCATTTTAAGGAAAAATATAATTACAGACCTGTTTTTTACTGTCTTCTGACTGTTGAGATGTTCATGAATTATTTGTACAGAAACATTTCACAGTGTCTATGAGGCATGTGTAAGGTATAAAAGTTCTGTTATGGCTATTTCTGTTAGAAATATCTACCTTTTCCCATATTCTGTAAAGTCAGCATAGATGTTAAAAAAAATTACCCTAAATGCATTTTGAAAATCTGCTCTGGTGCCCATCTGTATTTCTTGAAGCCTGACACCTTTACAGATCGAGTCCAAAGAGACTTTGCCAAGATATTACTGGAAGAGACAGGACTTCAACACAGATCATAGGTTTATGCCCCAGTCCTTAGATCGCTGCTTTAGTGTTTTCAGTCTTTCTGCGGTCACAATTCTTATAAATGTCAGTGGGAGCAAAATTACTAATATTGGAGTTACAAGCCAAGAGTAGGGAAAAGCCGACTTAGATAAATTTTATTTTGCACTCTTGCAAGCCAATTTTCAATAATCCACTTTATGACCCTCTCCACCCTGTAGAATTGTGGGATAAAAAAGTACAACTGACATAATTCTCCATCTTGCATCTAAAGGCAGATGCTCATTTGGAGAGTAGTGGGTAGAAAGTCAAAATTAAATTGATTTGGTTTATTTTAAGCCTCAGGAGCTGTAATGACATATGCCATTTCACCTAAACAGGTATTTTTAGTGTTTCGTATAGAATCAAAAAGCATTCACTGGAATTCCTATCTATTGTAAAATTAAACAGACGTTTTCTCTTGGGTGTACTCCAGGAGTGAAATTATGGCCCCATTCAATCTGATGGAACTTTTTGCAATTGACTTCAAGGGAGACTAGGACTTCACCCCAGGAGTGTACTTTCAGGCTAGCTAACATCTTTTTTTAATGTACCCCCTACACAGCCTATTAAATATTCTTGTCATTACAGAATACAGAAGAGCCCATTTTCCAATTTGTCTCGCTCTGACGAGCACTGTTTCATAGAGCTCCTCTCAACCCCTGTTGTTTCCTACTTACTAGTTAGAGCATGAAAAAGCCAGTGGGTCAGAGGTTGCTTTCTCAGTCATCACGTATACCTTCTAGCAGCTAACGGAGCATGAAGGCTTCCTAACGGGCAACCTGAATTTAGTTACAGGCTTTTGACATACCTGGGCCATCTCTTATTTGAAGATTTTTATTATAGGCATGGTTTAGTAAAAAAACCACATGATTTGAAACAGCTGGCCTATGGAAGTTATGGGGAGAGAAGGCACCATGGGGAAGAACAGGAAAAAAATAGTTCTGAGCATCTCTTATGCAACCACAACAGAAAGAAAAATTATCCTGTGTTTTAATTACTATATTCTATTGTCACTCCTTACAAAAAAAAAGCCACTTTAAAATTTGCAGTGTATTTCAAAAACCCTGAAAAGAAATTACCTTGGTACATTCGGAGAAGCACCCCAGAGTCTGTGTGTGCTGCCATCTCTGCAACAGTGCTCTGGCTGCTGCGGCTCCACAACACTGCCTACAGCTAAATGGAAGACAGAGCTGAAAAGAAGACACATAAACCCAATTATTTTCACCCAACAGTGTTTACTAAGGGATACAGGAGGGCTGGACTTCATCACAATTATATTTGAGAGGATAAAATATGACAACTGAAATAATACTGAAACTGACTGCAAGTTTTCATGTGAAAGATCTAAACAGCCAAGAGCTCAGAGATTTACTTTGAATTTGATGGGAAAACCTAGGAGCCTCACCTGACATAGTTACTTTAGTGAGCATTTATCTTCTACTGAGGTATTTGTATTTAAGAAATGTTTTCATTTCTTTGTGTAAATAGAATGAAAATCAAAATCTTAATGATAAATTCAGAGTTGCCCAAATTCTGAATTAACTACGTGTTTACTTAATTGTAACTGAGAAAATATGTGGTCCTCTGTTCTTGCAATGTTCTGATCATACAAAATACATCAAGAACCATATAAATTAACAAAATCCTAATGGATGCAGTCTCATGAAGACACAATTATTTGCTTGATTTTTATGCAGACATTCAGAAATCCTGATCAAATACCAGGAATTAGATTAAGATCTGTAGTTTTCTGTTCAAAAATATTAATGAGCAGTACATTTTCAGATGTTAAAATGGTGTAGGCCATAGTTTGAAGGAAGATGAATAGAAAACAATTGTAGGTTTAGAACTCAGAACTTCTACTGTGTTGTAGTTTTTGTTTTGTTTTTGTTTGTTTGTTTGTTTTGTTATTTGCTTTTCAGAACACTGCATTAAACATACACTTTTCCACAAAGTCACTCACAATTTTCTCTGATACAGCCATGTGCAGGCCTGCACTTTATTTTACTGTTGTGTAGATTAAAAGGTCTGCTTAGGACTTATCTTCAAAGCATTTTACAAACAAAGCATTCTCCTGACTGTATTCAAGTATGCAATCATTTTTAGAGCCTGAAGTGATTCTTGCTTAATTTGGGAAGGTTTGGGGACTTCTTATGTATAATAGAGATGGCTAATATAAAGCACTAGTATAGGCCTGATCCAACAAGAGGATAAAAAAACCCCTCTGCGCCCTGCATATCTAATGCACTCGACAATTTTTAAGCTGACTTACTCAACATACTGTATTGTTGCTATGGTTACTCTACATTACACTGTCTCACACGTGGCCTATATCTATACATATATATATGTAAAGATAAAGACCACTATATCCTTACATCAGGGATTTCATACAGTTTATCTTTTGGGATACTCTAATTCACTGCTTGAGAGCTTTTTAATGTATATGTACAATATTTACCAAGAAAATAAAAGTAATTTCTTTCCTGCATTTGTATTCAAGAAACAGCAAAAACCTCAAATGCTATTGCAAGCCCACTGTGTGAGTGCCTATAAAATTATATATGGTAAATGTATTTCTTTTTTTTAAAGAACTTAACCAAAGGGGAAAAAAATTTTAGAAAGAGGAAGGATTGTAGAAGATAAGTGTTTATAGGCCCCTTTTACATCCAGGTTGAAAGACTGGGTCATTCAATCAAATACCATGTCCAAAATGTGTTAACTCATTCTGGTTCACTTTTGTTCCCAGATACAGCTACCAGAAAAGTGGGCCTACTGAACTGGGTGTGTGAAGTGTGTGTTTGTTTGCGATTTTTAAAACCTATTTTATCTCTAGACTCCTATCCAGTAGCCTCGCTGTTACACTTAATTTTATAATACAAATCAACCATGTTCATGTTTCGCCTCTGAAAATGAAAGTTAGAACAAAACATTTCAGGATGTCTGGGAACAAGATCCTAATAAGGTTCAGTCTGAGGACTTTTCAAGAACACCATTTTAGCAACCCTTTTGTTTTCATTGTTTATCACATTTTAGATAAATGCGAAGGGTAAGATAAATTAAAGACATCATCACAGTGATTCTCCATCGAAAGGGTAGCAGTTGGATACTTGAACTGAAATAATTTATTGGCAATGATAACAGGTCAGGCTTTGGCTCTATCAGTCTGTTTAGTGTCTATGTAGTTAATTAACTCTTTTTATCATAATTTAAAAGACACAAGACTAATTCTATTGCTGTTGTTGAAGTGAAAGAAAACTGGCCATGTTGAATATATGGATGGGTGATTATCTCACAGTGCTGAAAGCCAGATGGAACGAGAAAGGCACAGGACAGTATTTGTCAGCAATGCAAAGCTATCCTTCTGCACTAAGAGCTAAAGCAGAGATTTGCCTCTCCAGTACGCGGTCATCCATCACCTTTTATAGAGATTCTTTTTGTACATATCCACATTTTCAAGATTTAATGTGAGTGTACAGAATTGGGTAGGAAAGAGGATGTAATTAGCCCATTCTTCGGATATGCAAATTGTAGTCACAGATTTAAAAGGACTCTGAATCATTTTCAAAGACTTGCACTTACCTTTCAGAGCTACAGAAACATCTGTAATCAGAGTTTAGGCAGGTCTTAGTTTCATGACCTTCTGTAGTAGTTATCATTGGTTTAAATCAAGTAAAATTATTTTCAGTACAAACTGTAGAGCTAGTTTTATGCATTCTTTGGTTTACCAGTACATTTTCTATGAGCTTTTCAGTGTAGCTAACTAACTGGTAGAAGCATGGGATAAAAACAGTAAAGGAATTAGTGTATAAATCAGCAATGTGTGAGGGATTTGGATATCATCCTACTTAAAAACATCTTCAATGTATATTCTTGAGAGATTTCTGTTGGTGTCTTAAACTGCAGCCAATCAATTTCCCATTCTCAAAGCATTTCTTGCACACCTTAAGTGCACAAAAGGGAAGAGCAAGTATTTTCCATCCATCCCTAGCTCTTTTCGAAGCTAGATCACCTCTGTTGTCCCTTAAAAACCTCTGCAATCATTACAATGAAGAAACGGCAAGTAATGAGGCATGTGAACCATGAAGAGTAGGATACTCAGCCTTTCCAGGGAGAAGTTCAATTCCCAGTTTGAGAAATTAGAATATGCTTGGAGGCCTAGAAATATTTTTAGTAGGTTGTGGAACAGTAACTGCAAAAGAATAATTGAATATTCTCATAAAGATTGTAGTCACTTTCAGCTTAATCAAAATCGTTCATCTACCTTTTCTGTATTGAATTGCCATCTGTCTCTCTAATATGGACATTCAAAGAATGAAAAGGAAACGGTGACTAAAATTTGGGTCATGCCAAATGAGGTGCTTTTTCACATCTTTACTGGTTTATTATGGGAAAAGGGATGTCACTCATCATTGTTTTGTTTTCTCAGGGGTAAAACGAATGTATTAACAAAACTATAGAGATTTGCAAATGAAAAAATAAGAATCATTATTATTAAAAATGTACATTTTTGTAGTATCTTTGCTGCAAGTTGAAAGATAAAGATATCATTGTTTTAAGGATAGGGTGATAGCCTCATACATATGGCATTCAAAATATACTTATAATTTTTATCCTTTTAATGATGTTCCTGGAAAATATTTAGCATTGCACCTGAACTAAATTGTGAGAGTTAAATATAATCAAATCTAACATTATGATTACAATGTTCAGGTCTGCAGCCAGAAACCTAGCTCAGTTTCTCCTTTTGAAACTAGGATTCAAGAGAGAAATAATTTAGCAAGTATTTCTTTTTCCATATCCAGGAGTATAGGATATGTTAAGAAAGAATGACCAATGTTTGCTGTTCTACTGTTGGCATTAGGAAGTAGTTTAAGTTGTACAAATATGTTCTATGACCTAAGCCACCCCAAATATCCTGTGTTGCTCTGGATATGTCATTAAAACCTCTTTTAGGATCCGAGCATTAGCACTTAATAGTCATCAGCCTCCTGTCATCTATTCCCCTAAAATTAAGCCTCATCAATCCCATGCTAAGGTTAGATACTTTTATAACTCTGAGTGACTTTGTCAGTATCTCTAGCTATATGTATGGGTAATATATGTATTGCAGGGTTTAGAGAGGACTTTACTTCACCAACTTCACTTCATAACAGGCATCCACTATTTCTGAACACATTGTTTCCTATAGCACAGCTGTGGCAAAGTCTGAAAGCACTTCCATAATACTTAGGAGTTACTGTACAGTCTGGGCTATTCTGTGCTTATCTGTGGTCATCTTTGGTCAACACCATTACAGAAATATTCTAACATGCTCAGGATGTTAAGGAACTTGGGCTGTGGGCATATTTGAACGTATCCTTGAGCATTTCTGATGTAAGTAGTGGGGAAGTCTAGCCTTAAAAATTGGCATAGATGCTCATCAAACTACTGGCAAGTACCATATATCATAGTTCCTCTACCACAATTCTGTATGATGAAGAAAGGAAAGGTAATCAATACTTAGAATTGCAACAAAAATCATAGATGGGCTCTTCACATTACTTTCACCTAAAATTGTGGGTTAAAAAAAATGTCTGTCTTATTTCCTTTGTCTAAAAAGTGGTTTGGTCTGTGCAAAACATCTGTACTAGACAAGGACAACAGTGAGAGGAAGCAATAGTGATAACCAAGGACATTCTGTCTATTATGATATTATACTGAACTGTCAGGAAAAATTAAATCAAAAGGTTGTCTGATCTCAGAGGAGAATCAAACAGAACTTTAGCTAACGTATATGCTATTCTGCCTTATGCTTTACTTTAATCAACTCTTTTTTTTCTGTGCTCTCAATTTTCACTGTTATTCAAGATTGACAAATGGACAAACATGACAGATACTATTTCAAAGGATGCAAGGTATGCTAAAATCTTTCCAGAAGGTTATTAGGCATCATGTTTTGTTCAACATTGGCTTAACTGCCTCATGAAGTGCAACAAGGGCAAATAGAATGTACTGCATGTGAGTCGGGGCAATCCCAAGAACAAGTATGGTCTGGGCAGAGAATGGATGTCCTGAGAAGAAAGACTTGGGGATGCTGGAGGATGAGAAGCTTGACACAACCTGTTAGTGTGAGCTTGCAGCCCAGAAAGCCAACCATATTAAATCAAAAGAGTGTGGCCAGCACATCAAGGGAGGTGATTCTGCCCCTCTACTTCACTCTTGCAAGACCCCGCCTGGAGTACTGCATCCAGTTCTGGGACCCCCAACATAAGAAAGACCTTGATCTCTTGGAGTGAGTCCAGAGGAGGGCCAAAATGATGATCAGAGGGCTAAAACATCTTTTCTATGAAGACAGGCTGAGAGCGTTGGGATAGTTCAACCTGGAGAAGGGAAGGCTTCAGGGAGACTTTATAGCAGCCTTCCAGCACTTGAAGGGGGCCTACAAGAAAGCTGGAGAGGGACTTTTGGCAAGGGCATGTAGTGATAGGACAAGGGGCAATGTCTTTAAACTAAAAGAAGGTAGACTTAGATTAGGTATAGGGAAGAAATTCTTTACTGTGAAGGTGGTGAAACACCAGAACAAGTTGTGCAGTGAAGTTGTGGATGCCCCATCCCTGGAAGTGTTCAAGGACAGGTTGGATGGGGTTTTGAGCAATCTGGTCTAGTGATTGGTGTCCCTTTCCATGGCAGGGGGGTTAAAGATGATCTTTAAGGTCCCTCCCAGCCCAAACCATTCCATGGTTCTGTGATGATTCTGTGCTATAATGGCTGAACTATTGTCAAAGCATAAATATTAGCGAGGGCATGTTTTTGTACAAAATGCTAGCGTGAATTTTTAAATGCTGCATTAATCCAGTAAAAACCACAAAATGTACCTTGGTTAGTGTTAGGCATACAGATAGCCTTTCAAGAAAGTATACTTAATAGACATAATTGAGTGCTATCATGCATTGCTGTAGAACTTCAGAAAGACAAAATTTGATAAAGAGTAAATACCTATCTAGAAAGTGGTGTACAGTGAAGCTTTTTTAGGTTGAGTAGTGTCAGCAAAGGTGTCCTCTTCAAAGTCAGGAAATTCTGAATGGCTGTTTCAGGATGGAAGAGATGGCATTTGAAACTGTACATGGCTGCTTTCTGAGTTTTTGCAACCCTCCTGTGTCTTAAATAACGTTGCTATATCTTCCAACTGGTCCCATCCTCATTCTGTATTCTCAGTTATGTTGCAGTGTTATTATGTACTTTGCTGATGTCCGATTGCAAACAACCATTGCTAATCGGCTTACTCGAGTTTCCATATATAACTTTTAAAGAGCTTATGAAGGTAACCCATTGAGATTAAGAAGGCAGAAGGCCTGTTGTTTTCAGGTGCCTGACAGGGAGATGGAAATGAACCCACCTTCCCATACAGCGCAGCAAAAGTAGAGCAGCTTTCTATCAGTAATTCTCATTTATCTTTAGTGTGTCAGATTCAGCACTTTATCATCAAACTCACTGTCTTATCACTGCATAGTCTTGTAACAGGGATAAACCAAAAACTGAGTTACAAGAGGTTCAGAGGTTTAATATTTGGTTCAATAGGTAGCAGTATGTTTTTTTACATCGTGATTTAAGGATGTCCTTTATGCAGTTTAAAAAAGACTATGGGTATAGTAATAAGTATTTAGAAAACAAATGCGATATTAAAAAGATAAAATGTTTCCTTTAAAAACACAGTGTGGAAATACTAAAGGTGAGTGAGGGGAAAACGAAAACCTCTTCTGAAAATCAGAGTTTCCACAATGATTATACAAATGCTTCAAAAGAAAGAGTGATTATATTTCAAATATTTCAGTAAACACATTTGATACTTTTCACCCAGTGTAAACTCTTTTGGGTTACAGTGCAAGAAAACAGCACTGAGATGGTACCATTTCACTGCATAAAATATGCACTATTCATTTTTGGGGTTATTATTAAGAAAAGGATTAAAATGCTTTTAAATTTAGCAAAAAAGTAATGTAAAAAAATACATACTTAAATGACACTTGGTACAGTTTAGAACACATATCTTTTTTGAAAACAGACAAATTTCTTAGTTCCTTTATCTTATTCCAAATTGTGCATTTTCTCTGCAAAGGGTTAGTATTTAAGAAGCTAGTATGTTTACTACATTCATTTTCATTTCCTTGGTGGCATGATATTTTCCCAGAAAAATGTTCTGTATATGTAAATATAAAAATACGTTAGGACTTAATGTAACATTGCTGGGCTTTGATCATGTGAGTATATGTAATTCTGTAGATGTCCATCTTCAGTATAATTAGAAGAAATACTCATTGTCAGAAATTTTAAATTGGAGTATTTGGGGATTAAAAAGGGCTGTTTTGTACAGCATTATAATTTTTCAGCATAACTTAGAAATCAAAGCATTTCCCCACACACATAGTCTTTCGGTGACACTAATATATTGCCACATCGACTCCCTGTGTTTTTTCTGTGTTTCTGGCTGGTATATATGTAATCAGGCTAACCGAAGTGCTAGCCACGTCAGCACAAAGCTCAAAGCAAACTCATTTACCTTCTTCTTTTGAGTGTCCTTCCTCTGTCTAACCAATTAACACCAGAGTAAAACATAATTTTTTCCTCCAACCCATGAGGCATATGAATGCATCAAAGTATGTTACTCCTGTCTTCCCTGTCATCTCAACTTTGAGGTGCAGACAATGACACTCAGGTGCTCTGAAATGATACCAGAAATTTGGGTTTGCAAGACCAAATGAACTGAATTTGAACTATTTTGAAAAAGTAGTTGTTAAAAAGAGGTAAGTGGAAGGAGTAATCTCCTTTCTGACACCTACACACACATACGTGGTATAATGTCCACTGAATGTGCCCATCTGTCTATTCACCTTGTAGTACTGATTGGTGCACGTTTTCCAAGTTTGACATCTTTGCTGCAACAACTGTAATAGTACCTGAATCATCCATTATGTGTCAACATGTGACATGTGCCAACAAGTGGCATTTGTCGCTTATTTTGCTGTGTTAAAAGAAAAGGAAACTGTGCTTGTTTTACATAAGGAAGTAGTTTAGACTAAAAAAGTTAAACTTTTTGAAGATAACAAAGCATAGATAGCAGGGTTGAAGTTTTAATTTCTGAGTATCTCTAGCTCATCCATGCATGCTGATTAAGCCTAAGGAGACAATAAAACATGACTGCATGAAAGTAATGTTTGATGTTCGATTGTTTCTAAGATATCATGAAAGCAAGATTATTTTTCCTCTGTGGTTTTTTTTGTTGTTATGTAAATAATTGCCTTCCTCTTTATCTGATCAAATCCAATTACCTCAGATGTTCCAAAGCCTAAGAGCTTTTGCTCTTTGTTTTTAGCTATTTCTCTATATTAAAACATTTTAACTCTTGGCAAATGTCTCCTCTCTCCTATTTAAACAAATCTTGAAGTTCCACTGCTGAATTAAAATCTTTCATCCTAACATTTTGAGTCTAAATGTCCTTTACTTCAGGTAGCTAAAGAAACTGTAAGTAAGAGATTTCCCCTTTTTCTGTCTTGTGGTTTTATCTTCCCTAATGTAACTAGGCTTGTAGCCCTGCTGAGAAGTCTCACCAATAAAGAGAAGCACAGACATCCACATTTAATTTCCAAGAGTCACTGCAGTTTTTTTAAAGAACTAACTGAAAAGTTTTTGATTATGAGCCTTTTCATTTTTTTTCTTTTTCCCCTTCATTAAAAAGAACTCATCAGCTGATCAACTGTATCCCACTGATGGTGTCTTGAACTGTGAGCAAGACCCCAGCAAAGCTATGCAAGATGAAGGTAACTGCTATGAGAGCATCTAGGAAATAAGTGAAAATGTATGTCTCACATTAAATATATTAGGCTTGGCAGGTTCTCTAACTATTTGGGCTGAAATTTTCCATTAGGGCTAGTAGTCTCAGGACCATGACTTGAATAAAGTCCGCCAAAATGGTTCAGCTGTTTCCAGCAGCTAGGCTGCAGAAAAATGTGTTGCTTTTCAAAGCTAAATTGTAAGTGACCTTGAAACTTGGCAGAGGAGTGGCATTTGTGTCATGAACGTTTCTTTTGCTATCCTGTGACAATCCAAGCAAATTTAGCCAAGTTGAAAAAGCACATATGTTCAGTAGATACTTACCAGAAGTTCGCTACTGTTACCTCTAAAAAAAGGCGCTGAGCATGTTTTCATCTCTTACAGTTCTTATTGCTGTCCAGATGATGAGATATTATGCTTAAATACATGAAAAATTGCTTCATTCAGGTCAGAGCTGCAAGGGTGAAACTAATCACACCTGCTGTGATCTGCTTTGAGCAAAGACTGACCAGGAATTCAAATGGGAGCAAGGGAATTTGTCTATCACCTGCTTTGTCCCTGTCCCAGTCCCTTTTCTCCTCTCCCTCCACAACGTGGCTGAGAAAGCCAGCAAGCTCAGGTACGTGGGATTTAAGCAGCCAGAGTGCTACATTGGTAATAGGAGTTTGGGGAGGGTTTTGCTGGATAAGGAGCAATCGAGAGAGCAGCTGGGGAGAGAGGCAGCAAGTGAACTGAATTAAATTGAATGAGGAATTATGGGATACAGAAGTACACAGTTGCAGAGTAGGTGGAAAGAAAGGAGGATATAAAAAAAGAGAAGGTTACTTTAAATAATGTGTAATAATGATATCTGATGTAAGAAGCTGCAGCCCTACGACATTCTCCTCCAGAAACTGGTTGCTTTTGGTACTGTGTTTCCTCTAAATCACTCCTGCTGTTGCTGTAAAGTTAAACTATATAGCTAGAATTTTCCGTTTCCCTTAAGTGGGGTATTGGTTTCTTTGAAGAAATGGTGCTTTTCAATTCCTCAGTCTGTCAGTATCTGAGGAGTTATTAACTTAGTTTACTTTTTCTCTGCCTTTTGAAATCTGACATGGATTTGTCCCACATCTCCCAGAGGCTTCCGTGCACAATTAGCCATTGGATTCACTGAGTAATTACTTCATTTTTCATGTAAAATGTGCTTGATTTATTGTATACTTGGGAGTGGAAGGCAGAGATAGGTCAACAACAGTTAGAGGAGATTAGCAGAAAGATTCTCTGCTGCTGTGGTAGCAATCAATCCCTGGGGAAGCTGGCTGTGAGGAAGCAGTGCCACTCAAGCCTTGGCAGTGGTGCACCGTTTGACTTTGCCACTCCTCGGTGGAATTAATATGAGTGACTGCCAGGCAGATTTTAATCCCTACCTAGCTGCAGAAGCCAGCAGATTGTAGAAATGGTGGAGGTGTTTCAAGAATGTGCTTGTAAAAAAAGCAGATACCATTTTCTCAATGGGAGCTGTGATCTGTTTTAGAAGCTGTCTGCCAGGCAGAGTAGTTTCAATGTACTGGGGAAAAAATGTAGACTGCCATATCTTCTCAGACAGGTGTTATTTGTACTCACTGTTCTGGGTTAATGGCTTTTTAAATAGTGGTTTCAAAATAGCTATGCTATAAAAATTATATGGAATAATGTGATTTTTTTTTTTTCTGAAAAGCTAAAAGCATGTAGGGACTTCTTTATAAAGAAATATGAGCTGCCGAAGCTACATGTGTGATAGATTCTGGTAAATAATATAATAAAAATATATAACAAACTCAAAAAAATATTCAGTTGTCACGGAACACACTATATTTACTATATTTTTATTTCAAATGTATCATCGGTAATGATTATTCCTTTGGTTTTGTCATTAGTTGGTTTATTTTTAAATTCTTCTGAGATTTTAAAAACTGAATTTCAGAGGTTAAAGGCGAATTACAAGGAAAATTGAATGGCACTTTTGAAGATGAAATTATTTAACCATAGGTACAATTTGCCAACAAGCAATATTAACCACTCCTTGTGAAATGTTATTGGAATTAATTTTATTAAAATACAGTAATTTTACATACAGAAATATGAAAAAAGAGGTTGTTTGGTGAATTTTTACTGCTTTTGTATATGAGATCAAATAAGTGACTAAAATAGTATTGTTTAACCTTAAAATTAATGTATATCGGATGATGCTTCTCTGCCAAGCTTGTGCTGTCAAGTCTGTCTGTCAGTATTCCTTTTATAAGGAACTAATCAGAAATATTAGGTTATAGTGGTAGATACGAGCTTTCCAAAGATAATGAAGATAATTTGTAACAGGATTTTTTGTCCTACTTAGGAACACAATTTTTTGCTTTTATTCTATCAACTTAATAATTGTAATCAATGTCATGATACGAAAAGATCATTGCACTGAGACGGCTTTTTGCTATCACATGATATTTGTGATACTGTGAAAGTTTGGTGTATACATATAAACTCAATATTCCACAAAAGCTCAATGTAAGCATTAAGAAATGAGAAATATATATATAGACTGATTATAAAGATGCAGTAAGATGACATGATTTTAAAACAGAGAACAGTTCAGCACTGTATATTTCAGTATTTAACTTATACTTCAGCAAGGAAGGGCAGCTTCCTGTCCTGAGGACCATCCCCGCCTCCTCTGCCTGAGAAGTAACCAGTAATTGCAGCATTTGTATAAATAAAGATTGTGACCAACTAAATCTTTCACCAACACCAACTTACAGTACTCTGGGAGTGATTACAAGTTGTACAGGATTCACAGAATTACACAACAGAACTTTTAAATAATTACCTATTTACTGAAAGCTAGCCAAAACTATGAAGGAGTTTTCTCAGGAAAGCTTTATTGAGGATTAGAGGGTGTCTGTGCTGGCATGTAGACATGAAGCAGTCCTGTCTTGGACTGAGTAAATCCAGTACATATCTACATTCAAATAAGTGCATCTGGCATTTTTAGTGCATAATTAATTTTCTGGATACTTGGTTTTGGTTGTTTTTCCCTAGTAATATTGTACAGTATTCTTTCATTGAAGGATTTTTTAAATAATTGTTTGAGTTTATAATTTTTTTTCCAACAAATCACAAAGTGCCATTTTTTTCTACTTCCCTTAAAAAAGAAAAGGAAAAAAAAAAAGACTTCCAAAACTAGATTCCATGAATTTCTGTGACATAAAGCACATAATATATAAGATTAAGTGATATCAGTGAGAGTCTATGAGTATAATTTCTGATATGCTGATGGGGTTTGACTGTCTGATTTATGTACAGCAAATCCAGACAAGTGATTAAAGTGCAAATGTACCCTTTCCTTCTAATTTTATAACTTTCCAAATTTTCCTGTGTAGTAGAACAGAAAGACGAAAACCGAACTCCTGTGTTAGTAGTGAAAAAACAGCAAAAAGTTTCCAAACTCCAAACTGTGAATCATGTGTGGAACAACTTTCTTAGGTATTACCACTGTAAGATTTGAAGAAAATCCATCAGGAAAAAAAAAGTCCCTTAAAATAATTTTTAAAATCAGCGCTACTCGGTAGTTGTGACTGTGTGGTATCAAAATTATGCATTCCACAACTTTCCCATATGATTATAGTGGGCATAATCTGTGGTATCATCCAAGCAATGTAATACCCTTTATTAAAAATCATTTTTTCCTCATGATTTTTCTTTCATTCAGGAAATCTAAGGTAGGTGATTGACTGATATGGAGAGAAGAGAGAAAGAAATGAAAAATTCAAAATTCAAATATTAGTGAATATTATAGGCCTAATCTTTTTGTCAGATTTAAGTTAAAGTTTTTTTTTTGGAGGTACTTTGTCTTTAAATCCACTCTTAACTTTAGCCCGGATACCTTAAAATTGATGCCAGTTTTTCGGCTGATAGTCTGAGTTTGCCCAGTTTGGTCTGACATTATAATAATTTAAATGACCACATTTTCTATCTTATAACAAGAGACTGAATAATATTCTGACAGCTAATATAAAATACTAATAGTTAATGTGTATATCAGACACAATACTGGGTATTTCTAATATACAGGTTTTGTATTAGGCCAGTTTTGAACTATATGTTTCTAAGGTACCCTAAGCAATCCAGTAACTGGTAAGATAAACTTAGCTTTTGCTACTCAGTCTTTTCTTGCAGTATTTTTCAGAAATAAGAAGTCAATCACAAGAACCCCATGTCAAAAAAATAAATCTCTTACCTAGAAAGGAATTAAGAAACAAAGAAAATCAAAATCCAAGCACACACCCTCCCCCCCATTACCTTAGAGGTTACTTGTCTTCTATCTTAAACATTTCCTCAGTTACGTTGTTTGGTTTTATTTCCCCTGTACTGTCACTGGCGATAAGTGCGGTTTAGGGGGGGAGTGAGATGCAGAGTTTATCTGTTTCCTCTCCTTTGTGATCCTTGGCTGGCTTCTGGTGGGTAGCTGGCCATCCAGTATTCTTGGTGCCCATGGGAGAGGCACCAGATGATAGCGATTGTGAGGGTGTAGTCACGGCAGAGGCCTGATCTTAATGGCGCCGTCTTCCTGCGTGATAAAACTGGCCGAGCAATGTTATTACTACAGTACCTGAAAATGGGATAGCCAGCCAGATGTCTTCTAATTCATCTTTATTCCATCACCAATACAACGTCTGCTGCAGGATAAATTAAGAGATGAATCCAAGATTTTCCCTTTCCTTTGTATTTTCTCAGATTGTCTTGTCTGTAGCTAATGGGGGTTTTTTTTCAATTATTATTTTGCTCAGAACTTGTGATCCACTTTTGTTGAACCATTTGAACTATCTTGAACTGGAAAGGATGCTATGACTTTCCTATTACTCAAAATTTCAGGGGCTAAACTTTCAATAAGGAAGAAGGATCAAGATCCATTAAGTGTCTGAGGAGCTTTAATTGATTATTTTTCATTTTTCAGTACAGGTTCCTAAATATTAGAGTTTAATGATTTTAGGCTTGGATTTTATTCAGTATATCTTACTGCAGAGATTCTGCTCAATGTGGAAACTTACTCAAATACTTATAGGACCCAAGAGTGAAAATATTGCTATTGCCTGATGATTAGAGCATCTACCCAGGAGATAAATATGCAGCTTTCTGTTTCTCTTTCCATTAATTTTTAATTGTTTATATGGAGTAAATTGACAGAACCTCCCAGAAATGTTTCTGGCATATCCTTTTGTAAAGAGCAAGCAAAAAGAGCCACATCTGTTCAGGCAAATAAGTAGCTAAACCTGTGTTCTTTTAGGACTAAGCAGTTACAATTTTGAAAATGCTGTAATTTATGACTTAATTTAATCTGTTTTTCTTAAAAATTTAATATATAAACATTTAACTTTACATGTTTTTAAGATTTTATATCAAAGAATATTGCATGTTTCAGTAACACAGGCACACATTGCCTGACTTATTTTTGTTTCTTTCTTGATTTTTTTCCTACATCTTCTGACTTTTATACTCCTGTGTAAAATATCAGTATATCTACAATTACTAGGGTATCCAGTGTCTTGATTTACACTGTTTCAAGGTAAGAGTTTTTCCAGCTATTTTCAGGGTTTATTACTCACTTTCAGCATCTATTTAGAAGATTAGTCTCTGTAATACTTTTTATATAGATCACTTTTGATTTCCTAAATACAGCTTTTCGTACTTTTTCTTGAAGTGATGTCAGATTGATTAGACACTAATGCCCTAGTATGTCCCTAGACTGTTTTCATCTGAGAAACAGGGGTAGGATAGTCACTTTACAACCCTCAGAGATTTCCAGCTGAAATAAGTTAACATCTGAAAAAATGACTAAAGTGTCCCTACTTTCTATCCACTCTGCTCAGTTCATAAGAACTATTAACCTCTGATTAACCTTTGTGTTAACTATTTATATTTAAAATTCTTTATGAGCTCCCATCAGAACTGAAGGCTAAATTTCAGCCAATATTCACCAACTGTTTAATTTTCAGGGATGTAAACTAATTTTCAACAATCAGACCATAAATGTTAGAAAAAAACTAAGTTCATGGACCATAGACATTCAGGATAGCTATGTGTAAAAGTATAACCAATTAAGCCTGTGGATATTAAGTGCATTCATTAAAATACGCTTCAGCATTAGCTGAATGGTCTTACTTTACGAAAGAAAGTGAATGTAAGTTCTGAGCAAGCTTCTCATCAGCACAGGCAAATTGAACTTTGCCTCCTCTGAGTAAAGTGACATAATTTATTTGTTCTTTACTGCAAGTGGCATTGGAATTACATTTTGAAGGTGATGTCCTAGTCTGTTGGGATAAAGTGTACTCCAACCAATGCATTTATCCAGTAATTTACATTTCTACATAAATTTCTCTCTTAGTATTTTATTACCAAGTCCTTCCTTCTTTATGCTCACCACTTATTTTATCCTTCCCTTTTTTGAAAAGTTTATTTTCATTTTAGTCTAGGGGTATTCTGATATACTTTGAAAGGCTTTGCTCATCTTATTCACCTCTCCTTTCTCTTTTTTTCCTTGTTGACCTGTCTCTCTAACGGTTTCAGAAGAATTCCTAATATTATGCCTTACGCCTCATCTCTTCAAATTAATCTGTTCTGACATGTTCTTCTCCTGATCTCTTCTTAGTTCACTTGTTTGCTCAGTCTTTTTGTCTCCTTTCTTTTAGCAGTGTCCCTGAGTTTCTGGTTTTTTTATTTTTGTATCACTGTGTGTCTCGTCTGTGACTTCTCTGGAGACTTGTGGCTGATCTGCCCTTCAGAGCTGACCATTTGTAGTCAGAGATGATGAATGAGGCAGAGGGCTGGCAAGGAAGTGCCAGGTAAAGAACAGCACTTGCTGTTCTTGTCGAAACTACAGTGGGACAGCAAGGTAGTTAGAGTAGTAAGTGAATAAATGTCTCCAGCTTTCAATTGCAGTATGTGAGAGAAACAGACTGCATTTTTAAACTCTCTGTAATGCTGGGGCCAGTCTTGTAAAATGGTTTATTCTTGACATGCTTGGATAGCCAATCACCCAGAGTAAATAAGCATCAACAAGTAATGAAAAACAAAATCCAAACTGTAATCGAATGTGTGTGAGAAAAGGGCATACTTGGTTCTAAAGGAAATTAATAACCATTGTACAGCACCATTGCTTATTAAACTCTGAATCTCTATCACAGACAGTTCTTTCATTTTCCATTCCTTTTCATTTATTCGAATACAACACAGTAATTTCTCTAATACAATGGTGATAAACTAATGTGAACAGGAGGTTTTCAGAAACAAGAACTTTCTTATGACTGTCTTCCTAGTTATGACTTGTATTTCTTGTTTATATAACTAAATAGTGATGGATAAATAAATTGATTACATTAGCTTTTGATGGGAAATCTTCAGCTACCAGTAATAAATGTTTCATGTGGTGAGCTATAATAAAATACCTTCAGGAAAACTTGTGGTGGCCTTCCAGCATGTGGCATTTTCTGAGAAAACACTCAAAGACTATGTAATAAAGGGACTTTTTTTTCCTTCTTGTTTAGCATCCATGTAATGAAACTAGACATGTACAGAAAACTATACATTAAACTGTATGTGCAAGGGATTCTGACACATACAAAATCAATGTATCAAGGTACCAGGTACAGTCTCTTGTCTTATCTTTGGTGATGACTGCAGACAAGTGCTATCTCATCTATCTCTCTTTTTTTTTTTTTTTTTTTTTGTTGTTCTGCAATCATGTATATACCCGTAGGTATGTTGGTACAGAAACTCCTAAGCCAGTGAATCTTGGGTATAAAAAAACCAACTATTTTTGCACAAGTCTATGCCTAACAGATAACTTCTGTCAGGAAGTTGAACACAGACATAAACTTTCTGCATCCCAAGGATGCTGATAGGATGAACATGGACATAGTATTCCAGCGCAGAGGTCCATTACCCAATGTGGGTCAGCAGTGTATGTCCCAGGCTCAATTGACTATGTCAGAGTTATAGTAAGTTTCTAGTAATGATGGATATTCTAATGAGTTTATTTAGATAACAACACCGAAGCAAAAATCTCAGATTATGATTAATTTCACTGAGATCTCGTCTCTTTAACTTGACTTTATTAATAATTGCATTTTTAATAAAATATATGTATGTAATATATTTACGTATGCTTAAAATATCAATGTAAATAGATTTTACATGAGTATATGGAAATTATTAGAAGTTGGTCATATAACAATGATTTTTCCAGATAGGAAAAAGGCAAAACTTTCAAAGGTTGCTGTATTTTGTATAACATTAAACAGATTGTCAGTACTAAATATTTTAAATCAGTCCATGTATTTTCTACCAACTCAGAAGTGCTTCCTCTTATCTATTTCACAAAGCTCAAGAGTGCATTTTCAGATAACAGCTGAACTCCACAATACATATCATATTTCATCTAACCACCATCACCTGGTCGACCTGCGATATCTGTATTGTAATGCAGTTGTAGTAAGCTGTAATTTTCACAGGTCGTTTTTCTCTTTGAATAGAATTCCTTTTGTTGAAAGTTTCTTTAGATATACTACTTTAACACCCCCAAACAATCAACAACCAAACTTGCATATTTTACTTTCAACTTTTTATACAAAAGGAAGGTACAAAAATGGTGGGTGGTGTACTGCTGCTTTTTTCCTTTTTGATTTAGTTATTTTTTAAAAATCTGTAAACTAAATATGTCTCCTTTGTTTCAGATATACTGAAAAATTAGAAGGAAGAATCCAGTTCTGAATGTCAGGGTAGCACATGAAATGATTGCTATCTAGTATCAAAATAACTGGTATCACTGTGGTAAATTTTTTAATAAATTTGCCAAACCCTATTACATTCTTAATCCTATTTACTCTGTGATTCATTGTACCTTAATTGATCTCAACAGTTTAGAACTCAGGAGATTTAAATCTGCAAAATTATCTCTGTTTTCACTCTTTACCCTAAACAAAGAACAGGTGAAAAACCCATTTTGGTGGCATGTATCATTGATTCCTGCATTCATACATGCACAGTAAGATGTGTGTGGACAAAATGAGGCAAATTCACACCAGGAGAAGGAAATTACCCATCAAATTAATGTGTTCTGAAAGTTTGCTTATAGTCTAGCTTTTGCATGTCTGATCTCTTTGACATCTCTAAGGTGTCTTTGAATTCCTGCTTCATGTTTTTCGTCTGGAATTAAGGGAAGAGGAAGGGATAAGGAGTGCAGTTAGGAAATTAGAAGAGAAGTCGGTAAGAAAATTTCTGTTAGTTCCACCACCTATCCAAAAGTAGCCATGTTTAGAATGGTATTCTTTTGCTTACACACCTTTACTTAGACAAATCTAAAACTACTTTAGTACTTACAACATGTAACTACAGTTACACGTGCACCTAACGCTTAACTTAATCAGTATTGCTCACTGTATCCGTACTGCACTTAGAAACTGAACTGATGGGGAGGGAGAGGTGCAGAGTTACAGACATGCATAGACACAAACAAGTTAATATTTCCTGAGCTGCTGACGAGTCCTCCAATGGCACTCCTTTACATTGTTCACTGTGGTATTTGTTTCACGTTACACAAATGCTTTGTCAGTCGTTAAAAACTGAGCTCGGTATGAAAATGGCGTGTCAGAAGTCATGAGCCTCACAGATCTAATGTTTCTGTTCTGGTTTCAAAATGGGATTGCACAGTTTCTAGAAATGAGTGACAGGAAACTTCTGTTTATAGCCTGGTGCAGAAGGAGCAAACCTCATCACGGTCCATTTCCTTTCCAATTGTTCAGGAAAATAAAAGCTGAAAAATGTGAAGGAGATGCTAAAGAAGCAATTTTTCACTCTGCTAATAATGTTCTACAACACAAAAAGCCAAATACTGCATTTTATCTCTGTGAGTGTAACTCAAATTCAGACTTGTAAAGGGTGTGAGTGAGAAAGATTTAAACATAGGTCTTGGTTTAATTTAGAACTGATTGCTCATTAATCTTTGGAATAGTTATCCAAACTGTCTTCCAACTGCAGGGGAGGCAATTGGCTGCTATCATCAAACCCTGCTGTGCAGTATTCAGTTCTTCTCTGGCACAATATTTAGCCTTTTGTTCAATGTTTACATACAAAAAATTATAGAGAAAATATTGCTTAATGAGCTAGTACAGTTCGATCAAAGGAGTTAGGCTTTCAGTGTCTGCAAGTCAGTAGCCTGTGTGAACCCACTTGAGTTGTTAGACGTAAAGCATAATTATTTCACACTTTTGATTTGGTGAGGCAGAAACTTGTGACTCCATGGAAACTGAGGGACTTGAGCTGCTGATTCAAAAACAGGAATGAGATGTGCAAAGTCTAGATTTAATTGTGAATTATTACTCTGTCACTCTCTGAACCAGAATTTGATTTTTCTCTTGAGCTGGATAAAGGAGCAACACTTTGCAGCGATGGACTGAAAGATTCTGTGGCATGGTTAGGTCTTTTTTAGCTTTTGACTCTTCCTGGAGATGTCTCCTTACTACTGAGCAAGCACAGAATTGGCAAGAGTGGTTTCCAATCAGGACACATACTGTATGTTTTCTTGAGCAGGTGTGAACCTTTCTTTTCCTTTGGCTCATTAAAAAAAAGACAGCCTATTTGGTGACCCATATGATTCTTTCTGTGTTGACTGAGGTTCTTCTTTAGTTTGAGTGACAAAGACTGAAATTTTCTGAAGGTCACATAAGTGCTGAATGATGTAATGTTGATCACATTAGAAACCAGACCATGAACTGTCCATCTGAGAACAGAACTGTTAATTGAACAGTTCCGTTGGTGACCTTGTTCAATAGCACTCTTTTTAGATTAAAAGTATCATGGAAGAGCCCAAGTTCATCAGCCTTTACTTTCTGACCTGGCAGAGAAATAAAATACAACAGAAAAATAATAGCATATCATGTTGAATAGCAGCTATTTTTAGATGGGTGTCTGAGGTGAAAGAACAGCTCTGCGCACATGCAAAATTGTCAGTATAAAACTGTTGTTAGTGAATTATCCATTGGAATGGTATTTATTTTTGAGAAATGTATGCTTTTAAGTGTTAGTATTATGATTAGAAAACACCATGCTAGTAAAGCCTAAACAAAGAATACATATGAATTTCAGGACTGCTGGCCTCCAAGTAATGTCAAGGAGCCTGAGGACAAGGACTTTTCATGTTATGTAGTTTTTATATCACTGTTCTGGCAGCAAAGGACAAATTGAGTAATAGGAAACTCATGCCAGTCAAAAACATTTTATTTAGTGTAATCCCTTGTCAGGCTAATGTAAAAGCATATATCTTATTTTAATGGGACTGCCACTGATCTGTCAAATAAAAAAGAGTAAGTTGTGTAGCTTAAACATGTTAGTATTTCTGTCTTAAAAAGACACCCAAATGCAAACCATTGCTTCTATCTACAGCCATCTGACCAAAATATCTGACAGTGGCCAGAGAAATTAAAACAGGTGGTCTACCATTCAGTCAAGTCAGAATTAAAGGTATTTTATCTGTTGTGAGTTCTATTGTTGCAGAAAAAAAATAAAGGAAGGGATATTCTATAAGGATATAAAACAGGATAATTATAACAGATACTTTCAACATATGTATGGAATCTTAGTTACTCTTACATTAGTATAGATCTATGAATTTTGTAGAGAGATATCATATTGCATTAGTTGTTTATCTGTCCTATTTGAAATCTAAGACAAACTGTTTTGAGAAATAAGTAAAAATTTAATCCATTTTTTTGCCAATTATTCAAATTTTAAAATTTTCCTTTTGAAAATAGTCAAGGGTTGTTCTTGATTCTTGCTGATAAAGAGTGATAGCACAATGGTATGTATGTGTGAAGCATACATTCTGCACCACAGTCATGGAAATGGTTTTATATGATTATATGTATTTATATTCATAGCAACAGTATAGTATGTGTAGTCTCATATGGTATGAAATACATCTGTTTTCCATGGAAAAGCTGAAATTTCTGTAATGGTTATTTTAGTAAAAGCCTAAAGTTTCTGTCTGAAAACTCATCCCCATCATAACTGGAATTTTCTATAGGAAATACATAACCATGTTTAATCTAGTGTGGGGGTATCAAATTTCCTCCCTCAGAGTGCTATCTCTGAAGGAAGGTACAGAGTTTAGGAGTGAGAGGAAAATCTGCCTGCCTAGGTGTTATGATCAGGTTCTTAATATTTTAGAGAGAGATGCCTCTGCCCGAATTAAGGTGCAAACGAGACCATATGCTTAAAGCAATAGAATGTGTTTTATTTGACAGTAAATGAGAGAGAGAGAGAGAGAGAGACAGAGAGACACAGAGAGAGAAAGACAGTGAAAGACATAGAAAGAGGTGGGGGGAGAGAAAGAGAGTTGCAGAGACAGAGAAAATATCACCACTCCATGGATCCCAACGATGTCCCGTTGATCCTCTCCATCAGCTCTTCTTGGTCGTGAGGGTCCCCCCGAAGCACAGAGTCCGATGGGTTAATACAGGCTCAGGCCGGTGGCAATGTCCAGCCATGTCCCCTGGAGGGGGGCAAGTTTTCCATTGTCTCTTGCAGCAGACTTTGGATCTGCTGCATCACTTTGCATCACGTGTAGTCTGGGGGTGCAAGGCCCCGAGAGTCAGTCTGGGGAGCACTTCAGGGGGGCTTTGATGGATTCAGACACCCCCTCAGCTGCTTCTCACGTGAATGTCCCGTGGTTGTGGCCTTTCCGGGGCTGGGTGTTCCACAGCCACTTTGCACAAGGGAGGATGGGTTCCCTGCCCCTGGGCAGAGGTTACCACACACCCAAACCTGCTCCCCCCACCTCAGCTGGGGGAGGAATCTGTGCAAACCTGCTCCCAGCAAATGGGTCTGTGGGCTATGGCCTCCCCCACCCCGAACCAAGCCAGAGATGATTCCTAGCACAGCTGCTGGGTTTGGCTTTTGTTCTTCTCCTCCAGCCCTGTTTGTTTCTCCCTAAACCTGAGATGACTGAAGAATAGGCTTCCCTTTATCTAATCACAGCAGTATAACTCTCAGTCCAAAGTTCCAGCCAGGCATCTTCAGGGAGGGTTGGGCTTTAGTGGCTTCTTTATACAGTTTTGCTGTAATGAGGGAAACTTTATAACAATGTTTGAAGCATTAAATAAATCAGTCTCTGACACTAGACTCATTTGTATAGACAAGGTGGCTCAAAAACTGACTGTTGAGCACTTCATAGATGGTAGAAATAGACAAGCTCTTATCTCTTCTGTATCACTCCAAATAGTCTCCTATTATTTTCAAGCCTATTATGCTCCTACCATGTTTACCTTATCATTTCATTCTGATAATCTGAGTAGCTAGCCCCAGTTCAGAAAAGAAAATATTGAGATATCTGGTTTTCCTTCTAAAATTTGCCATCAGACCAGTTAGATTATTTCCTCTTTTGCTCTGTACTATTCCCAGAACATTACTATTTTATAGTTTTATCTGTGGCTGTCAGAGTAAATGCATGAAGCCATGTTTATAGGTATTATAAATACATATGGAAAGATGCTAAACCCTCATTTTAAAGTACTGTAACTCCAACATCCCAGAGATGGGATGAGAATAGTGGGATAGCCTTTAGAGTTCACATATTTGAGTGCTTCTCCTGTCCTGTGAACATTGGGAAGTGACATGACACCTTCACCCAGTGGATTATTTCATTCTGCAGGTGAGTCCACATGATCTTGACTAAATATGAGAACTCTTGTGCAAAGACTCACTTTAAATTAAATGTGAATTATTTTTAATTCTTTTCATGGTTTCAGACATTCCTTAGTTAGTAGTATGGAGCTCTTTTCTTTCTTCCCCTTGTTTCTTTTTTTTCCTCTTTTATTGCTTTATTAACCAGCCGTAAAAAGGGGCATCCCAGACAGAACAAAAACAAAAGACATATGTCAAAAGTCTTTTTGAATATGAAGTTAGAACAATTAACATGGAAAAAGTGGTGGGTTAAAGGCTTCAATGTGGTAATTAATGGTATAAAATCTCCTTATGCTTTTGAAGAGGCAAAGTAATAGCTTTAAACTATTAAATAGTTGGCTCCTTTTTTTTAATTTTAATGTGTTATTGCTTGTCAGAAGTGGTTTTTTGAGTCCTATATCTTTTTACCATCTCATGTCCCAAGCAGCCATTCTGTAGAGTTTCTCGCTGTCAAACATCACGACTTGACAAACTCATTTCATCCTTCAATTTATAATCAGAGCTTCAACTCATTTTTTGGCTTCTGACTGCATCTTCATGTGACTGACTGAGCCAGTGATCCCTGCTCTTCTAATGTCTTGCTGCTTAGATGGAATGTTTCATTGTTAATCCCACTTGATAGGATAACTCTCAATGTTAACAAAGTCTGTGTTGAATGGAGATCAGTGTCAAGCATCATTTCAGTGTAATGATTACAGGGAAGGCAGTTCTACCACTCTCCCTGTGGGGAGCATTTCTCTACTGCACTCAACATTTCAGTCTTTCTACAAACAAACAATATATAATATGTGGAAGTAATTTTAATCTGAACTACAAATTTTATTCAGACTTGAATTAATACCCAAATATTGGTGAATAGAAATAGGTGCAAATGTAGAACTCATCACAATAAAGATACTCTTCAGGTGTCACAAAAGACCTGGCACATTAGTAAAGCTATTACATTCTCTTAGTAGATAGGTTAAGCCAAGGAACATTTAATAAAATATGAAATCCACAACAGTAATGTAAACTAATCCAAACTAAAATGTAGAATAATCGAAAATAGAAATGGCAAATGAAATATGGCCTCTGGTATTAACTAAATAGCAGAGACAGTGTTTCTGTTTTCTCATTAATATCTTAAGCAATATAATTTGGAACAGCAGCTGAACCTACCACTTTGGGAATTATCAATAGTTTTAATCATAGCAGATAAATAAGTCCCTCAGCTTTGCCTCAGGGTCCATTATTTTCCTAAGTAGTACAAAGCTACTGATATAAATGCCTCTGTCTCAGGTCTTCCTACTTAATTGTAACCACAACACACCATATGTATTCTACTGTCTACAGCTAGGTGTTACTAATACAAAAGCTCCACATTTATTATCCATTGAATTGCACTTCTTCAGGGAAATATAAATTAAATTGAATTATTATATACTGCCTTAGTTTAGTAATAAATGAGAAAGAGAAAATAGTCTTTTTTGATACACTGATTCCTTTTAAAACAGAGGGATTCAAATCACATTAGGTGGGCATGTAAAGAATTCTCATAATATTAAAAATATATTTTCTTAACCTCAGCAAGGATGAGTTTATTCCTTTTAATACCATCCTGTTTTGCCATATATTACATTCATCTTAGCAAAAATAGCCCCATAGATAAAGGAGTAAAAAAATTTCTAAATTATATAATCCACTACATACCCCTGATTAACCAGCAAACCTTAAAAAAAAAAAAAAAAAATCCAAACAAAAAATCCAACAACAAACCCCCCCCAAAACCAAACAAGCAAACCCCACAAACAAACATACAAAACAAAACAAGAAATCCAAACCACCCAAACCCCAAAAAGACTGCAGTTTTTACTTCTCTAAGCACAGGGTTCTGGATTTGGATTGGTGCTGTTGTATTGGCACACAAAAAGTTTTCAAAACAAAACCATTGTCTTGTGAGGTTGGATGTTTGTCTTCTCAGTTAGTACAGGAAAGTGATGGACTGTATCTTTGCCTGGAACTTGCATTTTAACATCTACACTTGGTTTTAAGAAGGAGTCAAATGTATTGCTTCCTAACTACAAGGGTTTTTTTATCATGAAGTGCTGAAATATTTGTTGCCAGCACGTGTTATAGGCCAACTAATTTGCACAGAACTTTGGAGGACTTGCTTAGAGTAAGTGTTTGCTCTGTATTGTGAATTTTGAGGAGTATGTACTCATACCATTCCAAAGGATGACTCTTCCACAATTCGTAAGATTATGACATGTAGAAGCAATCATTCAGATATTGGGCTGGCTAGGTGACCAGTAGTAGTGCTTATGTTTATGAAGTGCTTATGAAGGTCTTTCCTTTAAAACCTTTCCTCAAAATGAGTTGAGTCTGCTGCAAAGGTATAGTGGTTTATGTGCCCTGCAGTAATGAAAACATTTCAATCAGTATCCATATATACAATCTATTGTTTGTATATGTTTCATATGCATTCTGTGTACATATGCATAAAATCTCAAGTGTTTTATGTGATTGATAGATAGCTAGATGATAGATAGATTGATAGATTGATAGATTCTTCTTGAGGGTTAACCCTGATAGGCAGGAATGGGCCCATGGGATTCATGCATTTCAGCAAGGCCAAGTGCAAGGTCTGCACCTGGGCTGGGGCAGCCCCCAGTATCAATATAGGCTGAGGGATGAAGGCACTGAGAGCAGCCCTGCCGAGAAGGACCTGGGGGTGCTGATGGATGAAAAGTTAGGTATAATCTGGAAGTATGCATGGTCAACCCAGAAACCTGACTGATCCAGAGCTGCATGGGAAAAAAAAGTTATTAATCAAGCAAGTGGTGAAATAAACCTATTTCAAATATTGAAGCTTACCATTTACTTTGATAGCTCAGAATGAATCATGTTTTATATATATCACAGTGGGGACAAGCCCCCAAAGACTGTTCAGTGTAGATGAAAATTCCCATGAGTTCAGGGCAGTTTAATACAGATGTGCTCCAAAATTCTGACAAAGAAAGTTAAAAGATAAATTCTTAATAAGTAGTAGTTTCCTACCAAAACATTTTTTTTCTCGTGTTTTCCACCACTTACAAAGTGATGGAATGCTGAAAGTCAAACAATTTTTCTACTAAGGCGTATGGTCTGCTCATATCTGAATTGTTCACTTTGCAGTGTAGTATCTCAAACTCTTTTATAAAGTTAATAGCAATATCTGCCTGAGGCAACACACTCAGAAGCCTTCTACATAGACTTTGGAAGAGAGATTACCACCAAATAGCATTTCAGCAGTTCAAATTGTGGATTTCACATACGCTGACAGCAAAGCTGTGCTGAGTGATCTAAATGCAGGAACTATGTGCTTTGGAGTTGACATCACTAGGGGTGATGGGCCTAAGTAGGGTCTGGCCTAAGTCAGATTTTCTATATAGTTTTCAGGTCTTTTCAGGAGACATTGTCCCTTCTTGCCTGCGAACCATTACAGGAGTTTTCTCTCTTTATGTTTTGAGTTAATTATATTGCTTTAGTCAATGGTAAGAATTTAATTTGTGCTTTCACAGAAGAAATCATTCTTGGTTCAAGATAGCATTCACATCTTGGTATTTCTCATTGCAATCAAGGGCTGTATCCCTTCTTTCATAAAGGGTGGTACATAGTTCAGCCAACGTGATCCCAGTTCACGTATATGTTTTTTTCAGAAAGGATACTTTGATCAGATGGGATCTGTTCTTGCCATTTTGTTCTCTGTGAAATGTATGAGTCTATTTTTAAAGATGCATCTCAGCCAGCAGTGTAGATACACCCAAAGGCGTTTGTATCGTTCTGTAAAAGCAAAACTGAACAAATGGTCATGATTATTCCCATATTAACATGGAAACTTTTCTAATTTTAGTTAAAACCAAACCCAAGTTTTGTTTACAGAATAGTGCAGATGCAATTAACTAAGATAGATATTATTTCTGTCTCGCAATGCTTTTTAAAATTATCTTATTTGTGTGAAACTCCTCTTCTAGTTCTACTGATAGAAAGTGGTTCTATTTTTTTTCCCTTCCCAAAGGTCTTTGTGTCTCTGGTATGTCTTAGATTGTTTGGGGTTTTTTTTAACTGGGATGTAATTGGGTTTTTTTCATGAAGGAGTAGATTAGATGCTTGCAAAAAACTTAATGGAATTTTGCATGTAGTTGTCATGTCAGGCTGTGTGAGTACACAAAGTGCTGAAACAGTGGGGCATCAGGTCCAGGAGGTGAAGTCTGAAAAATCTGCTTCTTATTAGCAGAGATTGGATGTCAAAGTCTTTTTTTTTTTTTTTTCTTTTCATATATTAGTCTTGAAAAGCAGAACAATGGACTCATGTTTTGCTAGTGTTTTTTTTTTTTTTTTTTCAAACTGCAGAAAGTCTAAAATGTAAAGGAATGCGTTGAAACTTGTAGATGGAATGAAAACTATGTCATTTCATTAATAGAGGGCTCCTGGTTTGCTTAAGGACATGCAGTAACAAAAGCTAATTAGGCAATTATTATCTGTTATGTACTGGATACAGGCAGTAGAGAAAGTATCCTATACCACCAGATTCTTCAAATTAAATCTACAGTTTATTAAATTAAGACTGTGTAAGATTAGATGCTTTTATTTCATTATGGAGCTTTGAGAGAAACTTTTCCTTTGAACTTTGTGGGAGGGGAAGTAGAAATCCTGACTTCCACAATTTCAAGGACAAGGCAAAGCATAGTCTTTTCCTTTTCAGGATATTTTTAAGCTAAAGAGGGTCACATCATTTGTATGCTGACATCCTTCTTATTGTTTTCATTAAAGAAAGAAGAGTGAGAGTCTGAGAAATCTTGAGCTATGCCTGATAAGAAATTTTTAAAAGATGACCCCAACCTGTGGAGGATGATTTATGAAATCATGGTTTTCATTATTAGAGTTAGTGCTGACTCTGTTGTTTTTGATTGATATGCCTGGAGCTTATAGGCTTCATTTTTTTCTCTAAAGCAAAGAGCAAGGGCATTTGAATTTTACTGGAGAACAAAGTTATATAAAATATATCAGGATACCAAAACAGGTATCACTGAAGATAAAAGGGCTGAAGAGAAAAAGTATTCATGCTTTCTAAATTACTATGTAATATATGTAAAGTTTAAATTTTTAACTGAACTTTAGGGATAACAATATTGAAAAAAAAGTACAATTTACTTTTTATACACAATCACTGAATTTAAGATGTTCCAGATGATTTGATGCCCGTCTTCATATCTGTCACTAGAATTAAAAAGATAGTTAAAAAAACCCTTAAAATTCCGTCCCCCTACCAAAACAAACAAGCAAAAAATCCCAAATGCAAGAACTGCAAGAAAAGGAAGCATAGTAGTCATAGCAACTATACTGGTAGATGTGCAGTGCCCAAATTGGCAATACTGTGCCTATCTCTTCTAATGATCTTACAAAAAGATATGACTGCTCTTCAAGATACTCAAGATGTCTAAACTGAGTTGATAGTAAAATATATCCTACCTTAAGATGTAGTTTATATTTCATGAACAGTTCACTCATCCCATTGTCAATGTCCAGGTAAATGACAGTGTAATTTGTTTCTCATTTTTAAAAGTCTAAATTGTCAGAGTAATTTTTGTCTTTCAATTTAAAAAAAACCTGAAAACAAAAAGACAAACAAAACAAACACTCACAAAACAAAACAAAACAAAAAAAAAAAACCAAAACAACCAAAACAAGTCCTGAAATTTTGTCTTGTGTCAAATTCAGACTAGAGAGGGAGAAGATCATTTTGTTTAGAGAACTAAGGGAATAAAATTGTTAATGCATTTTTATGAAATAAATGTATTGACTGAGTAAATTATATGTATTAAAAGCAAGATAGGAATGCGTACTTTAGTAATATTTTCTATAGTTGTTATTATAATCCTGTTTGCTGAGAGTTCTTGTGCAAGTTAAGTAATGGAGGAGCATAACACTCTAAGAGAAAAATTATATTGCAACTCACCTATCAAGGTCTAAAATCAGAGAATCATAGAATGTTTTGGGTTAGAATGGCCCTTAAAGTTCATCTAGTTGAACCTCCCTGCCCTGGTCAGGGACACCTTCCACTAGACCAGGTTACTCCTAGCCACATATTTTGTTGTCTTGTGATACTTAGTTTCACAAGTAATGACATATATGGCACCTATTGCTAAACATCATGCACCTGAGGCAAAGAACTTTACATTGGAGTTTCCATTCTTGTCTATCTGCAGTAAAATAATCCATTTTACTACAGAAGCCATTGGAAATGACCAGTAAGGACAGTTAAGCTAGATGCAGAATGAAACTACTACTACAACAGCCAGAACATGTTATCATGAATCAGTTTACCTGCATTTCCTGTGAGCTAACAAGCAGATGGTTACTTCTCACACAGAGAGGTTAACTTGCCCATGTCTATAAAACATCATTTGCTCAATCATATGGCCAAGCAGTAAGTGAGCCTTATTGCACCAATAAGAGTTAAGGTGCATATACCCACCTAAAAATAAAAGAAGGAGATGAGGAAGATGTGGAGACATGAAAAATAGAAAAGGGGTTCTTCTGGTGAGAGGGTTTTAATTATCTTCTTACTTATACCCTTTACTGCATATGTATGAATATCATGTGCATAGCAGCTTTTAAGCACTAAACCATTAATAATTCTGTTATTAACATGGTTTGTGCAATATTAGCTTCATGTTGTAAGTCAAAACCTAATAAGCCACAATCTGAGCTACTGATTTTGGGGAAAACACTGTAGACATTAGTTGCACTCTACACTGCACACATGCATAGTGTCACTTGCATTACTAGTAAAATTCAATACTAATACAAGAATCCTGTATTTTTAGTATATGGAAACTTTTACACTTTTGAGAGATTCAAGTTTTGTCAAATTGGTATGAGAAAATTGCTGCTCTGAAATGTCACGGATAATAATTAGAGTATAGCAGAAATTGCTTTGTACAACTGTCTCTTTTTAGCATAGATTCTAAATAGTGCCCATAATTGCAGTGCTAAGCATAGTAGTAAATAGTCATTATGCAAAGTTGAAGTGAGGAATTGGTGAACTTCAAGGAGTTGAAGATATGTTCTTGACACCTCAATTAAACATCAGGAATTTTCTTAGATCATTAAAATAATGATCTGCACCATTTTTTAATGCCTATTTGGTTTTTATTGCTTCATTTCTTAAAAATAAGCAGATGTATTTTTGTTCAGTTCTGTTTGTATGCATGAATTTTCTTTTGACAGACTAAGTAAGTACACAGTCCAGGAAAGTTGTTTCAATCAGGTAATTTTTCCAGTGTGACTTTTTTTGAAGCAATCTCTGCTGAACTGTATTCAATATTGGATAGTATAATTTTCAACTTGGTTGTAATCTGCAGTCTTGTAAATCAGTAAGTTTTGGGGACCGTAATGGTAGCTTGATTGATGTTTAGCTACTAATATGAAACTGTCTCTGGGCTGGAAGAGCACAGAATCAAAGAATGGTTGGGGTTGGAGGGGACGTGGAAATCATCTAGTCCAACCTCCCTGCAGGTTACACAGGATTGTGTTCAAGAAGGTTTTGAATATCTCCAGAGAAGGAGACACCACAGCCGGTGTCAGTGCTCTGTCAGCCTCACAGTGTAGAAGATTTCCCTCACATTCAAGTGGAATCTCCTGTGATAAAGTTTGTGCCTTGTCCTGTCACTGGGCATCACTGAGAAGAGCCTGGCCCTGCTACATTCCTTTTAAAGTGATTGACTAAGCAATTCTACTAATTTTTAAACGAAGTATCTCAAACAGTATTCCTTCTAATACCAAAGTCACAACCTACACATTTGTAATCTTGCAATAGTTTGCATTAAGGAATCTATACAGACCCATGTATAAGATACCTTATTTCTGCCAGAGAACAATCTGTTTAGACAAAAGATGTTTTATTAGCAGGGTTTAGGAAATTTGGATGCTTCATTAATCCCCATCTGTTACTTTTTTTGCATGAAGCTGACTTTTGCTTGTGTTTTCATTAGGCATGTTCATTCTACTACATTTCAAGAAAGGGAAAGCCTTTTTTTTCCCGCTGAAATCACACTTCTGCTTAGTCCTATTAGAAAAATGTGTTTTTAGAGATATGTCAGATAATTTTTTTTTAAGTTCTTCTTTGAATTCTTACATTATTTATTGTAATGTAAAAAGAATTATTAAAAAAATATATAAAACCAAACAGTCCGTGTTTTGGACAGTCAGACAGACAGAGTCACAGTATGACTCTGAACGAAAGAGTTAGTGCATGGCTTCCATGAGTTCTCACGTAACTCTCATCTGTGTAGGTAAGTTCATACCATTTAGTAAAAACTTTGTTTAGGCCTTTTAAAAAAACCAGAATACTAATTTCAATAGCTTAACTGATTTCAATGGTGTTGTTTTTCTTAAGGTAAGACAGTGACATTTTTGTACAAACAAAAGAGATTGCATTTCTTTACCATCAGTTTTCTATTCTGTATTTCAGAAAATTACATTACATATCAGGTTGTGTGCTTTATACACCCTGGGATAGGTTGATCAACATTAAGGCAGCTTCCTTAAATATAGATGTCAGCCACAGAGGAAAATAACCATATTTGTACGAAGTTACAGGAAATATGCAACATGACTCTTTCAATCTGTTAGATAACTATTTAAAACACCTCTGTACTCTGATTCTCCACAATGATTGTGAAGGCCACTGACATGACTATTTCACACTCACATGCATAACTTTTAAGAGTTCTAAAGTGAGATGGTTCTCTCTTTAAGTTGTAAATTATCACTTTAATAAAAGTTTTGTAACACATCTGAGAAAGAGAATCCATATGTTCATGAATCTCTTTTTAAATTTGCAGCTTTGTAAAAAGGGAGCAACATGTACAAATTTTCCTTCATAGAAGAAATGTTTCTTAATTTATTCTGAGCATAAATTATACCAAGAGATAAAATACAACCTTTCTGTTGATATAAACCTTAAGAAAATGATGCCCTCTTTCTCCTATATTTTGTAAAAGGCTTTTCAAAACCTTCAAATTTTAGTTTACGTTTGTTGCAGTTATGATAAAAATATGCTCATTATGTAATACATTAATAAATTGTCTTTATAATACCTAGGTACCCATCTTTCTTCACCACTGGGTTTGAACATACTGTCTTTTCTGCAGCTTTTAAAGGATTGGAAATAGAAGCTGATTCCATAAATTGAAAAATGTGTGTCCTTTTGGAAAGACTATTTATGAAATTCAGAAACCCTGAATAATTTCATCTTTTATTAAATCCTTTTGTAACTTTTTTCCCCTTCTTGCATGGTAAAGGATGATCCTGTGCTGAATCTCTGAATCAACTGGAGACAAATTATAAGTAGTGGCATGATAAACAAGTAATCTTCCTTTCAGTACCTATCTTTGGATACTTTAGGCTTAGCCCCAGAATGAGAGAATTAATTTGTTTGGCATGTCAAATGGACATTTAATAGCTAGATGTTGTTGCTTTTATTATTTCACCTTGGAGATAAAAAATCTGTTGGGATTTTAGGTACGTGTACAGTGTAACAGAATATGCTAATGATTTAAGGACAAAGCCTTAGCCATTACTCAGGGACAATTCATGATGCCAAGGGATAAAGAATTCAATCACGTTACTGATACTTGCATCCTCTTCAAATAGTTTCCCTTCCGTATAAGTAGGAATTTTGATCCACGAGGAACAACAAGCAATTTCTTTGTTCTTGTTATGAATATAAATTAATGGAGGGGGAAATTATCTCTAAGGACAGAGAAGTTTAAGTATTGCATTCTCTGCCTTGATACCATTGACTAAAATTTCTTTCCCAGAATTCATCCCTGGAACTTTTAGTAAACATGATTAATCAATAATTAAATATTTCTAGCTGTGTTGTGTATCAAAAAGAAACAGAGATAAAACATGTTTTCTGCAATTAGTAATTTGAGTTGGTCCTTTCATAATTTGGTTCTGCCACCTGCTTAGGCAGAAACCATGTTTAATCTAGAAGTAATTTTCCTGCACTGTATTTTGTTCTGAGAGCAAATACGAGGCCAAGAACATCTTTCATACAGATGAGAAGCCTAAGGAGAGACATACTGTTATATCATAACAGGAAGATAAGCATGGATGTCGTAGATCTAAACACAAAAGCCTATCTGAAATTTTAAAATCTTAGAAAAGCAGAAGTTGTGTGTACAATATGGATCAAAGACAAAGCAGAACATTAATTTAATAGAAGTTGAAAATTCCTATGAAAATGGAAATACAATCAAGAAGAAATGCTGTCTCATTGAGTTGAACTTCGGCCTGAAAATTAAATGCCAAGTAATCATACTGAGTCCTTAATTAAAAAATGAAGTCAAATTCCTTTATATATGTCAACTTGACCCAAAGACTCCTAGATGAGGTTTCAGTGCTTTTCTTACTTTACTTGCTCAGACCTTTTTGGTTCCAGAGTGGGCAAACTGTGAAGTGAGTCTATAAATTGGAAGTTAAGTCTCAAGGCATTACATCCATCTAAAGATTTAACTGGACTTTCGTCATTGCTGTAATTGTTTACCTTAATTTCAAAGGCTGCTACCTGCAGAACTGCTCACCAATGTAAGCAAGTTCAGATGGTTCAAACTTAAGCTCTTCCACCACGTATTGTCATTTGACCTGAGCAGCTACATGTTGAATAAATCACTCTGGATGTTCAGTGTACTAAAATAACCCATGTTAGAAAAGTAGCTTACCTAGACATAATAATTAAAACCGTGCTGCAAGGCAGGGAAAAGAATATCTGTGTACAGAAGTTCCAGATAAGTGATTATTTGACTGTCCAGCCCTGATAAATAGACATCCTGAATTTTTAAAACTGAAAAAAATCTTCTATGACTTAAGTACATTTTGCCTTGAGGAACTTCAGTGAGTTTGAACCTGAAATGCAGTCCAGGGATGAATATTTAATTTCACTTTCCTTATAAGTGAAGTCGAATCACTTCTACAAGTCTGTGGGTGACAGTTTCAAATTTCAGCTCAGGCAGGCAAACATCAGAAAATAACATTACAGCAGAACAAAAAGTTGGTGACTCAGTAATGATATTTTAATATTTCTGAGCAGTAGTAAAGAGATCTGCAGTCCCTTGTGAACGCTTCTGTTGACTTACTAATCAATATCATCATAACAAGCAGCATATGTAAAATCATACCAGGAGCCAGAGCCTGAGGATAATGGAGAAATGCATTCTTCACATTTTCCTGGGTTTGCAGTTTATTACTTGTTCACTATAAATGATTCAGAGCAGTACTATTTCCACCTGCAACCCAGATATGAACACTGAAGGCTCGTGATCCACTCTTGGGACTCTCACATTTGTGGTCAGAATTACTCATATTTATTTCAATCCCAAATATGTTTTCTACGGGTTATCACCTCACCTCTTCAGAGGGTCAGACCAGAACACGGCTACCAACTTTTGCAATTAGTATAGTGGAACCTAGCAGCTGAGCAATGGTCGTCACTTCCACCTTTATAGGTGGAACCTTAATTAAGCATGTCTGCATCCATGATCGAGAAAAGAGGTTGGTGTAAAGGAAAGGGACCTGTCACAGAAGAAAAAAAAAAAGACTATAACTTGCATGGAGTTGAAACAGAAAGAATATGATCACAGAATTACAGAATCATAGGATCATAGAATGGTTTGGTTTGGAAGGGCCTTTGAAGATCAACTAGTCCAACCCCCTGCAAAGGCTTCAACATGATCAGGTTTCACAAAGCCCTATTCAACTTGTCCTTGAATGTTTCCAGGATGAGACATCTGCCACCGTTCTGGGCAACCTGTGCCAGTATTTCAACACTCTCACTGTAAAAAAATTCTTCCTTACTTCCAGTCTGAATCTACCTTCTTCTACTTTAAAAACATTATGCCTTTTCTTATCGCAAAAGTCTCTAAAAAAAAAAGTCTGTTCCCGTCTTTCTTATAAGCAGCTTTCAAGTACTGAAAGACTGCAATGAGCTCTTCTCAGAGCCTTCTTTTCTCCAGACTGAACTACCCTTGTCTCTCTTCATATGAGAGGTGCTCCAGCTCTCTGATCATTTTTGTGGCCCTAGTTTAGACCCAATCTAACAGGTCCACATCTTTCTCGTGCTGAGGACCCCAGAGCTGGAGGCAGCACTCCAGGTGAGGTTTCATCAGAGCAGAGTAGAGGGGCAGAATCACCTCCCTTGCCTTGCTGGCCACGCTGCTTTGGATGCAGCCCAGGACACAGTATGATTTTCTCGGCTGCAAGCGCACGTTGCCAGGTCATGTCCCACTTTTAGTCCATCAATGCCCCGAAGTCTTTCTCTGCAGAGCTGCTCTTAAACCATTTGATACCCAGGCTGTATTTGTGCTTGGAATTGCCCCTACCCAAGTATCACACCTTGAACTTGGCCGGGTTGAACCACATGAAGTTCCCATGGGATCACTTTTCAAGCTTGTCCAGGTCCTTCCGGATGGCATCCCATCCCTCGGGCACGTCAACTGCACCACACAGCTTGGTGTCATCTGCAAACTTGCTGAGGGTGCGATCAATCCTGCTGTCTGTGTCAGTGATGAAGACATTAAACTGTGCTTGTGCCAGTACTGACCCCTGAGGGACACCACAAGTCATTGTAATTTTAAAACTGTGCTTGGTTTTGCAATGTTTCATTGTGATATAATACAAATCAGAGACATAACTGAGTCCTGATGGTGCAATATCATGGCATAAATCTGACACTGACAAGTAGTTACGGTAAAATAATTACACAGTCTCTTAGTTACTCAGCTGCAGTGTTGCAGTGTGTCTCGAACAGTCACAAAAGTGCATAAATAGTTATTATTTGTGTTTAATAAAATAGCAATGAGCTGAACTGTTAAAAATAGTATTTCTATCTGAAATAATGAAAACTCAATAAATTATATTTTAAAAATTGATTTAGAAATGCTTCTTTTAATAGTTTCAAGTTCTCACTTATTGCCTGATTAGCTTCATTTGTTTTCATAAATGGTATCTTGTCTGTATACAGATATTCGCATTTGTGTCTCTGTGTGTGTGTGTGTTGAGGGGTAAGCTTGTGTGCAGTTTTCTTCAATATTTTTCAAGGGATACTTTTCCCACTTCTCTAATAAGCTGAATGAAGGGTAGTAAAATATGCTAGATTTTTTTCAGCTGGATTCTATTAGATTGATTCCTGTAGCTTACTGAAATCAGTGAATATCCTTTTATATTCCAAAACTAAATAATAAGTGCTTTTCTGGGTATGGTCCTAATCACTTAGCAGAGTCTCTGTAGTCATAAACCCAGAACATTGAAATTAGCAGTTGAGTCTCAGTGAAAAAAAAAACAAAAACAACCAAAAAACCCAAGCCTCTCCACCTCATCCCCTAATCATTGTCCTTGAGATTTTTAAAGCAATTTAAAAATCATTTTTGGTTTTAACATAAATCTGTAAAATGCTCATTTTAAGATGATTTCTGAGAGGTGAAGTAAGAGACTGTTTGCTGGATCACCCAATGTTTAGGTGGCTTCCTAATTAACATATCAAATGTAGATGACTGTCAATACAATACATCTTGCGTGCTTCACAGTAAGGGAAAATGTCTGTAACCCAAAAGGGAAATGGAGCAGAAATGAAGTGCTAGTGTTAATTTTAATACATTTTAGCAAACTTAGGAGACAGCAGTATTCAGTCTATAACATCTTTTTTAGATTTCAAAAGAAGCTTTAACATAGCATTAGTTTTAACTCTAGCATTAAGGTGAATACATAAGTAAATCTAGGTAAGCTTTTAAATATTATCATTGATGTGATTTATAATTCCTTTTTATATTTCTTACCAAATCCCGTTGGTCAATTTTGTACTTCAAAAAGTCAATTTCCTCATAATAAATGTATTGACATCATGCTCTGTGTTACCTCTTTGAAGGGTAAGTGCCTAAATAAAGAAAAAAAAATGGAATATTGTTTTTGCCGAAAGCATGAAGGAAGGCAGAGGCTTCTTGATGTGGTAATAATTAATCAATCACCAAAGGGTAACTACTATTTGCACTGAAGTGAATGTATTACAATATTGGTAATATATCCTTGAAACACATACTTTAGGGACACTGATAAAATATAAATTTAGCATTATTTAATAAAGAGGATAATTATTTAGACTTTTGATCTTCAGTATGTTCCTACACATGTTCTTCTACTGAGATGTAACCAAGAAGAGCTTAAAACAATATTCTGTACCTTCAAAAACCTTTTTGCTCTCAGGAAATTTGTATTAATATTGGCATTTACTTTTCAGTAAATGTGCAGTTGCAACTGGAAATTCATAATCAAATTTCCTTTGCCTGCAGGTGAAAAAGCCTATGCTATTAGGCTTTTTCTTCTTAATTTCTGATTTTTGTTTTAGTTTGCCACTTTATTTCTTTTTTATTTTCTAGTCAGGTATCTGTTGCTTTTCCACATGCTGTGTAAGTGTCTCCAACAGCATAGAAATACGTTGCCATTTCCTCCTCATATGTTTTGTTGGATTGCTGGGAAATGGCTGTTTGAGCTTCTCTCATGAAGATTTGGGAATAAATCCATGTTGTGTGTCAGATAAACCTCTGACATTTCAGTGGTTCTGAATTTGTAGTTGACGGGTGAACTACTACATGTGACTTTTTTTAGGATCTTAATATTTGTACTAGTCTGTCTTCTTAAGAGCCTTTACTGATATGCTGCTCTGACCCATTGAATGCAATACATATATGTTGGGTTAGAAATGGAAATACCTGAATATATTTCAAAAACAAAATGATAGTTCAAATATCATCCAGGTATTGAGCATGATTTCATTCCTTTAAAAAGATTAATGTAATTCTTACTGAAGAATACTGATCATAATTCTTGGTTGTATTCATCTTTTGCGCAAGAAAGGACAGACCAATATGAAAAAGGCAAATCTTTTACATTTAAAAAAAAGGCAGAAAGAATAAGCTTATATAATGGAGTATTGCCAGAAAACAGAATTTTAGTCCAAACTAGTCTCTTTAGTGCAATTTTATTTTCCCACCCAAGAGCAGCAAATGGAATAGCTACATATTAGATATTTACATTATATCAAAATATATATGTGTATCTATCTCAGGTGTAACTCTTTTGTTCTTCCACCAAATCCCTGAATACGCCCACAATTACCTTGAATATTTTGCCTAATGTGGAAAGTACTACTATCTAGCAAGATTTTTGGGAAAAATACCTGGATCTAAAAGTAATGATTCCCTGTGTTCCTCATAGTACAGAAGTCTATAGCATATCGCTATCAGTACTCAGGATATGTCTTAAAACATTCTGAATTCTATTTTTATTTTTATTTTTCTTTAAGCAAGGAGTGTGCATTTTCTCACTAAAACTGGAAGCAAGAAAAATCAGTACCACATTATGCTAAATAGTGTTCTTAATTTTGCATAACAATTGTTGGAAACAAATAATGATTTAAAAGCTTAGGTAATTATTCTGAAGACAGAATCTTCTGAAGAAGGTTGTCTGCCCGTGCTTTGTATTAATTTAGGAATTTTAGCTATAGTCTGATATCAGTAAATATATGGAACAAATGCAAAATAAATATTCAGTAGATTTTCATTTTTCATATGGAATGTCACTTATTTAATGTCAGAATGAGAAAGCTCTGTATCTGCCGTGCAAAGCTGTGGATTGTGACTAAAACAGCTATAAACAATGTCATAACAGCTTCAACCCCAGTTTTGGTTTAATTAAAGACAGTTCTGAAGTTCAAAGTAACTAGTCTGGTCCTGTAGTTGCCTTGAGGTTTTGCATTTCTCTAAGTGCCCGTTTTACTAAGAGCCCCACTACAGGCATTGCTGTGTCTATAGTAACTGAGTTTTGCTTTATGGCTGGTCAGTTATATTCGCAAAAGCAAGGGAAATGAAAATCTGTTGTGCACCATGGGAGGCAGACAGCTCGTTTCCATAATCTCTTGACCTCCCAATCTGATCCTGTGTTTTCAGCCTTTTCAGAGCAATTTATGTTTTCAAGGCATTTGCATAGCTGGTCTCCTGCAGAGCCACTATCCCTGGTTTCTGATCTGGATGTGTTCTGCTAGTTTGAGCACTAAACATTTTAAAATGTATGAATTCTGACAAGCAACTGGTGACACTATGATGGAAAGTATATTTTTAAAGCTATTAAGTTCTTACTGTGTATATATTCTGTATTTTCACTTATCATTTGACAGCAGAGTAATTGCAAAATGAACATTTAGATTGGATTGAGGACACCATAAGCTGGAACAGCTGTGGGTGTGAAGAAAGACTTGGTTGTACATGCTTTGCAGTATGTCAAAATAAATAAATAAATAAAGTTTGCCATGCCCATAGAATGCACAAAGTAGCATTGGTACTTTTTTGTTAAATCTTCATGCCTGAACTTTTACAACACTTGCTGTATGAGAGGTTAATTGCTGAATCTTGGGTGAGTGAAATTACCTTTTGGAGTGTGAGTTAGAAGATGTGCTATTCATTTACTATTGAGTAGGCTGCATAATATCTCCATTTCACTCTACATCCCCTAACTCAGTTTCTAAGATTGATACTGATTAGATAACTCATGTATGCACAAGCTTAAATATTTTACTGGATCAGCAGAACACATATTTACCAATTATATTTTATTATATTGTGCAATAGAATTTTCACAAATATTTACAAACAATATTTGCTGCGTATGAATAATATTTACTCTATTTAATATCTGTTCTGGATACATTTGTTATATGGCCAGTTTAATTTTCAGAAACCTTGGTCAGAAATGTTGTTGGGACTGTATGAAAAGAAGAATATTGTGTAGTCCTTTGATTTTTCCAGAAAAAAAGACTCAGAAACCTATCTAAGCAGTTTTGGTTTTAGCTTGAATATTAGGTTCTGTACAAAGTATTTTTAAATCCACATGTATTGAAATTACTGCAACCAAAATATAGGTGTATGGTTTAAGTATTTTTTCCCTAATTGTAAATTTTCTTGTTTTGCCAGCTTTATTGTCAAATATAAACTCAAAAACTATTGCTTGTTTTAATTTGGTGTCTGACTAGTTAAGCTTCTTCTAATGACGTGGGCTCTTTGCCTCATTAATGTAATTTCATTGTTATTCTTCGTTATTATCTTCAGTACTAGGCTGTTTTCCAGCAACAATTGCTGTACAAGTCATACTAATTTGTACAGTTTCACTGTCCTAATATTCCACTGAGATACCACTTTAATTAAAACATGACCTTATTATTCATAACTAAATGCGAAGCATAACCTTTTATCCTCAAGGAGTGTCATCAAAGGTTGCATCTTAGTTCTGAATCAGATCAATGGCTGTCATGCAGGATGAAGCTCTTATCGTCTGTGAATGGCACCCGATGGTAATTTATAGCAGTACCTGCCAACTCATCGATCTTTAGAGGCACACTGCAGTCATTCTCAACCTGCTTTAGATGCTTTCATTTAGCACTGCCTAACCATCACTCCCCAATGATAGTCAGGAGGCAATTCATAAAATCAGAGTGAATTACCGTGTTTATATGTGTCTTAGTATGAAAGGCAGTAAGCAATTCTCTGAAGGCTGAAATAAGTTTGTATATGCTGTACCATCAATTTATTTTGTTATTGTACCTGCAGGGGAAAGACTTGTGTTTTAAAAGGTGAGCAGTTCTGCTTCATAGTTAGGGGACTCTGAAGCAAAGCTGAATAGTTGGGCCTATCTCAGAGGAAGAGTGAATGGAACACCCTGCAATAAAAATAGCTAGCCTCAGGTCAGCATAAAAATTCATTACCATGGCAATTGAATATACTGTAAGAAAAATAGTTAACAAGATAACCAAGTGAAGTGGGTGCTGGCCTATATGGACGTTACGTAAACATTTTTTTCCCTAATAAAAGAGACTTTTGCAAGAGTTGAAGCTCTCGACTGGAAACCCTTACATGGTCCATAAAGAATATTGTTATCTCCATCACTGTACACAGTCCATTCCACAGCTAGTTCCATAGGACAAAACATCCATATGCAAAGTGTCCTTATGCCCTGGCCTACCTACAGTTCTTTGGGCTCCTGTCCTGAATTCAGCCTTGGCGTTTGACAGGCCATGTTGGGGAGAAGAGATAAGAGTGATGGAATTGGAAGGGCTACACAGGAAAAAGCAGCACCTGTTTTAAGAGTGTTGCTGGATTCAGCTAACCATTGTGATTTTGCTCTTATTGCAATTGGATATCCTTAGAGGGAATTATTTTGCTTTTCTTTTCTGTCACAGCCAAGCTAAAAACAAAAAATACCTTTCTTGAGCTAATACCATTAAAAAAAGGTCATTTAATGAAATAATTTTGTTTGCTTGTTTTGCTCATTGTTTAGTACCAATTGATTACTCTCATAACATTTAATAGGAGTAGGTCTAATCAAAAGGTCAACTGACAATTACTGTTACTCTCTGCTACTGTTTAACTCAGATGGCAGAACACATGCTGCTAGGGAGCCAAGCATTTCAGTAACCTTTAGCAGCTCTGAAGGTTTTATAATTTTTTTTTTTCCATTGCTCACCCTTTCTGTGAAAACTATCTAGAACAAGACAGTATTTTGCTTTTTCTGTAGCATAATGAAATACTAGTATGGAAAATTCAGATCTATTAAAAAAGGTATTAAAGACTTAATATTAAAGAAGTCTTAGTATAATTAGAAGGCTCAGTAAATTGCATGTTCTGGAATACCTAAGATGTCTTTAAATTGACTGAAACTACAGAAGGAAACACACACAAAAATAAAAATAATAAATAAAGTAATTTAAAAAATCTGTTTCTGTTACAAATTAAATCAGTTTTCATAAAAATCCATAAATTTTGCAATCAAGATTCAGAAGTCACAATGAAATCAACATTACATAACAAATAATTAAAAATAGTAATAAAAAAAATTATCCAGCTCAGAAAAAGGAAAACAATTCAGTTCAAAACAGTAATTTACGTCATATGCATTATGCCAGCTATGCAAGAAGCTATTTCCAAAATCTTTGTGTTCCTCTTTTTCCCTTCTGCCTCTAATTTTTTTGAAGTTCAATCATTGCCATTCCATTTCTTACATAGCCTCCCACTGTGAAAAAGCAAGCAATCGTATTAGTGTGGGATCACTCCCTAAGGAAGAAAAAAGCAAATGAAAACAAAAACAAAGCCCTACATAGATAAGCATTGATAAAAGGGATAAATTGTGTATTTAGTATTTTCATTTTCCAGCTTAGTGATGCTTTGTTGAATTCCTTTTACAGAAGTTAAAAACAGAAAAAGGTTAATTCTCCTCTGAGAATGATCGGTGCATTTGTGTTACACACCACAACACTAAACTTTTGTCCTTGCCTTTCCTTAGTTGTATTTTAATCTCCTAAACATAGCTTACCTGGAATGTTTCACATTCCTTTTATTGAATCTGTTTCATACTAGTCTTCCAGTTAAGAAGGAAAGCATTTTTTCTTCCTTCAAGGCAGAAGGTTTTCTAAATCTTAGCAGTATGTCATTTTGACAGTGTACTTCAGAACAGAAAAGAAAAATAGTGATAAAGGATGTTCATGTCCTAAAAAACTTGCTTTTAAACTTCTGTAGCAAGTTCCATTGATGTTTTTTAGTGAACTCACGAATTTCACTTAATTTCTAAGTGAAAAATATGTATCTATTTCTTTACTTTATGACCTTAAATGATCAGTTTGAGCTTCAATTTTGAAGGTGAAGATGCCATATTCCATCATTAACCTAGGGTTCCATATTTGGCTGGAGTCTTTGAGAGTGCTGCAGTAAAATAGTCAAGTAGAATAATAAATATCTACTAAAGGAAGCTCAGCCTCCAGTCCATCAGGATTTACAGATCCTAGTCAGCAGAGCTGCTACCAAGCCAGTCTGTCTGTACCAGCACAGGGGGTTCTACCATTGCACAGGGATGTCTGTGACTTTATTGTTTTTCAGTTCCCTGACATTCCTGGAATGAATGGATATTCCCATTCTTCCAGCCTGTAGAAATCCTTGCGTGATGGTCACGTTCTCTAACGTATTGATTGGTCCATCCAGTGTCATCCACAAGCTTGATGAGAAAACATACCGTACTTGTTTGGATTTAGTCTTGTTTACCTGTAACAGACATAATTAAGTCATAGAATCATAGAATGGCTTGGTTTGGAGGGGACCTTAAAGATCATTTCGTTTCAATCCCATTTGCCATAGGTGGAGTCACCTTCCACTAGACCAGGTTTGCTCAATGCCCCATCCAGCGTGGCCTTGAACGCTTCCAGGGATGGTGCAACCACAACTTCTCTGGGCAACCTATTCCAGTTCCTCACCACCCTTGCAGTGAAGAATTTATTCCTAATATCTTATCTAAACCTACTCTCAGTTTAAAGCCATTCCTCCTTGTCCTACCTCTATATGCCCTTGTCAAATTCCCTCTCCAACTTTCTTGTAGGCTTTATTTAGGTGCTGGAATCCTGCTATAAGGTCTCAAAAAAGCAGCATCTAGATTGGGGCATGTTGAATTTTTAGAATTCCTTAGTTGTTTGAGGTAACTTCAACATGCATAGAACATTTAGAATGAAATGTTAATTTTATTACATATTTTTCCTCAATAGTTTTTAGAAATCATAAGGATCACGAGACTTCCAACTATGTTTTTCAAGTTGAAGTCACTCATTGTAATGCAGTTTTTACACCTATGACGAAGAAATAAGTCATTCTTTTCCTAGACTAAGTTGTTAGTCTATTAAAAACACTAGCTAGTACCTTATCTAAGATTTTTGTTTATTTGTTTGTTAGAACATGAATCTATGAACTTGCAAAATGTTTTTCCCCTGAGTTACCAGAGGACTCAGATTCAGGTAATGCCCCATTTTTGATAGAAAGTGACTTTGTTATATATTTTCTCAGTAGATCCTGCCTAAATAGAGTGTATCAGCAATTTTAACATTCTGCTCATGTAAATCTTCCCATCAGGTCTCAGTAATACCAGCTAGATCATAAAAGAGCAATTCCAATTCCAATTTCTCTTTTTTATTACCCAGGCTTCTACCATTCATATGTAGGCAACTAAAGTATTTCTGTTCAAGCTTCTTGGTGCCTTGATTAATTTTATTCTTGACATCTTGATTTTGAGCTAAATGAGTGTTCATTTGTTTCTCCTTTATACCCTCCTTGGTAGTTGCTAGTTTATGTCCTTTAACTGGCTGAGTCAGCTGATTCCCCACAAGTTCTATGAATTCACATGGATAAATAGCACATGTGCTAGAATGGACCATGACCAATAAATTCTTGTGTAGTGACTAGAGATAAATAAATAATCTTGCATTTATGTTGTGAATAATATTTATTTTAGTAATATAATTCAGGCATCTGGTCTAAGCTGCTGCTCCATAGACTTTCTCTATAGTCTGTGAAGAAAGATATCTCCATTCTCTAAAAGCAAAAGCAATCTTAACATGAAATAAATAATCATCTGGACTTTCTCTGCTGGTGGCAGAAATAGCCTAGATAAAGTCTTCTCAACTGGAATACCATCTCTCATGTTCAGGGATAGAACTCATTTAATGATTAGCTGAGTCATCTGGAAATGGTAATTTATTTTCATTCACTACACATTCCAGCACATTGCTGACATTCCTAATTGAAGACCATTGAATTCTACCCAATGGAAAAATCCAACCCATTCTACTACTGTCTATTAATGCAGGATACTTTTTATACCCTCAGTAATGAGTCCTTGGAAAAAAAAATATTTTTTTCCAACTCATTAAGTTCTTTATGTTTGTGAGCAGCCATGGCCATCCTGCAAGACCAGCCAAACAACTGTTTTCAGCTATTTTCTCTTCTTTTCAATGAAATAGGATTAATTTCCTATAAAAGGACCTTCTCCACATTGGAATTTTTCCTGGACCTCTAAACGTGTGTTTGTCTTGTCGTGTTCATTCTCATCTCTCTCCTGATATCTAGAATATTTCCATATCTCCTAACCTGTAAGAATAAGTTGTCACTCTCTTCCTCTGGTTTCCACTCTTAGTTCAGTACCAAGTGAGTATATAATATATAATTCTTAAATCAGATTATCAAGTTCTCCTCCTTTGTGCTTCTCTTTCTTATTAGAAGATATGTACTAACTCTAATCTCTGCAAACCACCCATCTTTTTTGCAATATAGCCACCTGTTTGCACAAAGAAAAGTCCTTATTATGGTTTCAGAAAAGAATGAAAACAGAACACCAAAGCTTCTTGTAGGGCATATCCTCTAGAGTTATTCTGATTTTACATTTAAATCACAAAACTTTTTTTTTTTTTTCCTGCTCTCTACTGCTTGGTAACATTTCTTTTAGGATGTAAAGGCAGGGAGAGGGTGGCACGTACTGTGATTAAATTAAAGCTTATGATATGATTAAAGAAGTGGTTATTACAGTCTAGTTAATAGTAAGGAAAAATACCTGGGACTCCATGTCAGTGCCTGTAATGGCTGACTTCATTGTGTCTATGTTTAAAAAATTTAGGAAAAAAGAGTTTTTAAATGCCCTGGAACAAGATGTTTAAAATAGATTCTCTTGTTCTGTACCAGTTCTTAATCAGCTGACAGCCTGCTGAGAGGAAACCGCACTGAGTCAGCACCCACTACAGGCCTTTGTAACACTTTTGTTTCAATTAAACAGTTGGAGTCTCCTGGAATAAAGAATTTATGAAGAAGCAAAACTTAATAACTTGTTTTGCAAACACTGAAATCCAGTCTTTGGATTTCTTCAGTTTCTCCATCCATAAACCAGAAATAATTACCTCTCCATTTAAAACTTACTGAAATGTGTTGAAAAGAGAATGCCATAGGACAACCGAGCATTATTAACACCCCTACTATTGTAACATTTATAGACTGCAATCTGCATAGTGACTCATGATACAAAAGCAGTTGGTTTACATACGGTCCTGTGACTGAAAGTACAATATGGTACTAAAGGCAAACATGTACAATTATATATTGCCAGCACACCAGAAAAAAAAAAAGGAAAAAAAGAATTACTCACCAAACCCAAGAAAAGTCTTTGCAGATAATACATGACTCAAAGTCTTCTTTTGTCCTGATAGCTCAATGCTGTCTTGTCTCCAGGGGAAATCAAGATCTGCATTTAAATAAAGATATTAATAACTAGAGCTAGGTTTTATTTTCCAAGGATGGTAAGTGTTGTAAGGTACTTAGTATAAGAGAACGTGTGAAATGAATACTAGATGATATTCCAGATATTCTGAAGAGTTCATTTTTTGTCATTTATCACATCTTACGGAATTAATTATAGGTTATATTGTAGGGACTCTAATAAATCCAATATTCAGCAGTTATTGGTGGGGTTCTGTTAAAGCAATTCAAGTTCAGTGCATATTGCTAGGAATTCTCAAACACTTAGAGGCAGCATATGTTCATTATGGCTTGTCACTATGACATAAGAGAGAAATAGAAAAAGATACCCCCTAAAAAAACAAAGCAAAACAACAACTAAAGAAAATAAACAAACATACAGCAAAACAACTCTATTGGTGGAAGCAAGCAGCTGTGTTGTTTAGTTTTGGAATAAATGTTTAATGTGAAATGAGAGTAACAGTGTTCTGAAGATTATGTAAAGGTTGGGTTAAGGAGACTTTTGAATGTTATGCAAGCAAAAATCTGGTTCTATAACTTTTAGTGTGAGGAGCAAGAAGCAGAGATACAGGGGTATAGAGTGCTGAGCAGTGGTCATGCCTGAACATACGCCCAGGATTAACTTCGTTAGTGGGAAATCCTCCATTACTGTGACATCTTTCTGAATGTTAATAGGATGCACTAATTTTTAATGAGATGCACTCAGCTCATTAAAAATGTAAAACCGCCCGCTGTAGGAGATCACGTTTGAGACCACCTCAAGAACCTGAAGTTCCCATGATTGGAAAAGGGGAAACATAACTCCCATTTTTAAATTGGAAAAGAAAACTAGACCCAGGGAACTACAAGCTGATCAGTCTCACCTCAGTGCTTAGCAAGATCATGGAGTAGATCCTTGGCACATGGAAAACAAGGAGGTGATTGGTGACAACCAACATGACTTCACTGAGCCCAAGTCATGCCCGACGAATCTTGTGGCCTTCTACGATGCAGTAACAGCAGCAGTGGGTAAGGGAAGAGCAACAGCCATCGACCTCTCTTTGTCGTGTGCAAGGCATTTGACACTGTCTCGCACGACACCCTTGACTCTAAAGTGGAGAGCCATGGGTTTGGCAGACGCACCACTCAGTGGATAAGGATTTGGCTGGATAATTGCACTCAAACAGTTGCAGTCAACAGCTCGGTGTCCAAATGGATACCAGTGACGAGTGGCATTCCTTAGGGAATACTGAGGCCGGAACAGTTTTACATCTTTGTTGGTGACATGGACAGTAGGATCGAGTGCACCCTCAGCAAGTTTGCCAGTGACACCAAGCTGTGCGGTGCTGTTGAAATGATGGAGGGAAAAGATGCCATCCAGAGGGACCCTGACTTGCTTGAGAGGTGGGCATGTTCACACTTCATGAATTTCAACAAGGGCAAGTGCAGAGGGCACGTGCTGTGGGCAGAGAATGGATTGAGGGCAGCCCTGCAGAGAAAAGGCTTGTGGGGCTTGACTGACAATAAACTCAACATGACCTGGCAGTATGCACTTGCAGCCCAGGAAGCCGATCTGGGCTATATTAAAAGAGGTGTGACCAGCAGGTCAAGGAGAGTGATTCTCCCCCTCTACTCTGCTTTGTGAGACTCCACCTGGAGTACCATGTCCAGCTCTGGGGGCCTGAACGTAAGAAGGATATGGACCTGTTGGAGCAAGTCCACAGGAGGCCACAAAGATGATCGAAGTGCTGAAGCACCTCTCCTATGAAGATAGCCTGAGAGAGATGGGGTTGTTCAGTCTGCAGAAGAGAAGGCTCTGAGGAGACCTTTCAGCAGCTTTCCAGTACCTAAAGGGAGCCAACAAGGGAGCCAGAGAGGGAATTTTTGCAAGGGCATGTAGCTCCTTACAAGAGGGAATGACTTTGAACTGCGGAACGTAGGTCACGATTTGATACTAAGAAATTAGGAAGCTGGTGAGGCACTGCAACAGGTTGCCCAGAGAAGCTGTGGATGCCCCATCCCTGGAAGCCACATTGGATGGGTCATTGAGTAACCTGGTCTAGTGGAAATTGACCCCACCTATGGCAGAGGGCATTGAAACTAAGTGATCTTTAAGGTCCTCTCCAACCCATGTCATTCTATGATTTTATGTAATTATAGTTTCTGTCTTTATATCCAGTCTCTTTACCTAACAGTGCAGAACATTGTGCTGTATTTGGGCCTTGTCACAAGTTAACAAAGTAAAGAACCAAAGTCCTCTTTGCTTTTCACTGTCTTGTGTTATACTTCATTGCTGACAGTTTTGAAATTCCTAATTTTTTTAAATCCTTCTGGATCTGTAGGATTGGGGTTTTTAACAGTACTTTGATATCACCATTTTTTAAGGTGGCCATGAAAGCTGCAATTTCTACTTTCAGGCTGCATAATTGTCCTCTGTCCAGCAAAAAGTACTGTTAGGGATTTAATTCTCAACAAGACACAGTCAGCATATTTCCTCCTAATTTTGCTTACAAATAATATTTTCTTCTGTGTGGACTGTGAAACTGAGAACTGGGAATGATCCAAAATCAAATTGTTTATATTCTGTCAACTTACTGTGTCTTTTGATTTTTCATTGTTTAAACTATATAAATCTTTTCAAAGCTTTACTGTTTAAGATTGATTTCTCAAGACAGTGTCCAGCAGCGCAATTATACTGAGATGATCATGCTTCATGCTGTTTTTAATCTCCTTCAGGAAATACCAAATAAAATATAATGAAATAGCTGACTCAGCTACTCACTAAACTCTCCTGACTCCAGCTGGGCTGGCTAGGAAGTCAGCAAGAGTCCTTTTTTAATATTTTGAGATGGTCCTACTGGTATTTTCACTATCCCATAGTGGTTGCTGCTGTTCAGGTGAAGGACAAAGCAGAGGATGGTCTTTACCTGGGAGTTTCCTTTTCCAGCTGCAGAGGTGGATGGAGAAACAGGTGTCTCCTTGCCTTCCCAGTACAACTTCTACTTGTTTCAACTGTGTGGCGTTGGCCAAGAGGAATAAAATTGTGCAAATCTTCCTGTATTTCAGCTTCAAATTCCATGTGCAGTACCAGAAACATTTGGCAATATCAGAAGAAAAAAAAAAAGAAGAAAATATTTAAATATTGAAAGCAGGGAATTATATCACAATGTAGGGAATACATTACGGGAAAAAATATTTTTTAAACAGAGAATAAAATTTCTCAAGATCTTGCTGAAGAAGTGGAAATGGAGATATCCATAAACTAAGACAGATAGTTTAGTAGATAAACCTTGTTTCAGCTGCGTTTATCTTATCTACTATTCAGTGTTTCTCAACACATACTAACTGCAGCCATGATGAATTCCTGGGCTTGCATAAGATGTCAGTTCATGCAGAAACAGGCCTTGTCTTTGGCCCTTGTTCTGGTAGACTTGGATCTACTGGAAGGGAACTGCAGGTCGTGCTGGCTTTGGGTTTTTTAATTCTCTATTATTTTGCCACTACTAAAATTGCAACAAAAATGAATTGAAGAATACTGTCAGTGGTTAAAACAATAGCTGAAAGTAGTTTAATACTTACTCATGCACACGAGTGGGAGGAACTGCTGAATGTATTTGAAACTCTGGTTTTTAAGTTATGATCCTTCTCTTCTCTAGTGAATCTGTAAGTAAAAGAGTACCGTGCCCCAGCAACTTCTGATGTGTACTATTCATTAATAAAATTACACTAGGAAAAAGATCCTTATCATATTTTCACTTTATATTACTATACTCTCAATAGTTGTTTCTGCAGCACTTTCATTGTGAGACAATATAATGTGCTTTTGTCAAAGTACAATGTTTCTTTGTGCTGAAAACAAGTATATTGCTGTCCTCATTAAAATAAATTAAATTGTCAACCACGACTATATATCTAATTATTTAATGTGTTGGCTTTTTCTAAGGACACATAGTGAATGGAAATTATATATAAATATGAGTGGAATGCTGCTTTCCAGGTTTTCAGTATTTGATAAATACTGATGTATGCCCAAGTAAAGACAGTATTTTCTTGGCTTTTTCATTCTCTCTATTACAGCAAAGACTTGAGGTCAGACCCTCTACCTGTATAAATCAACAGAACACAACGTGCTCTAAGGCACCAGCTTAATTTCATTAGGAATCTTTTCAATAAATACTACTGGTTGAAATATGTTTCTAAAATAATTTGGACAATGTTTGAATATTTTCCCAATAGAGCAAAAGTAGCCTAACTTTCTCCGTCAAAAGACCAAACATTTCTCTTTCCTTCTTTTTTTTTTTTTCTTTTTTTTAGCTAATTATTATTTAGCTAAAAATGCTCAACAGCCAGTGACAAAAATGCGAAGTTAAGGAGAGGCTTCAAGGAAAGGAACAAGAAAAACTGAAAAATAGTAGGAAAATATTTGATGGAGGAAAATATTCTGAAACATGACTACTGAACTTCTTGGAAACAAAAAGCAAATAAAGATGTACCATTTCTGTAATGATAAGCTACACCAGGGCAAGAGTTCATGAGCTGAGATCTGGCCCAGTGTGGTCTGCTGTCAAGGCTGATGTTTTGTTTTCTAGTATACAGCTGGGACTGTAAGAATTGATTTTTCAAGAAAGAGGGTGGAGTTTTTTGTTAGAAAACTCAAATTCAGCAAAAAGTTCAGAAACATGTCAGTTCCAGTGAAGATTGTCCCAAGAAATATGTCCCACGTCCATCGATCATTTTCAGAAGAGAGAGAGGAAACACCTACTCTGCAATATTTGGTAAGTGGCATTCACTGCCATGTAGAGAACAGTTCATGCCCCTGCTTTGCCTCATTAGTGTAAGAAATTAGAATATAGTCCTCTTGAGAGATTTGTGGCTCCAGTTCCTGCTGGCCTCTTCTCTCCCTCTGTTTCTCTTTCTGGAATAGACACAGCTCTCTCCCTACTCTTGAGAAACTTTGTTTCTTCTATTGTGGAATAAGTAAGTTTATGAAAACTTACAAAGTAAATATTGATGAGAAAAAATTTGCTAGCCTCTACTATTTGTGGTCATCTGGTTTACTGCCATGATTAACAGTATGTTCCTATCTCAGCTCAGAGTTTGCTCCCAGTAAGTGACTAATAAGCCTCAGATTCTTAAGAGAAGTGGTTTAGAATTCTGGATATAATATGAAAAATATTTATTTCTCTCTGTTGTTACTTTGTGCAATTTTGTGATGTTCTGCTAAATGCAAATTGCTCCTCATTACATTATTTTGGTGGCTTGTTTTCGAATGTTCATTCACATGTTTATTTATAAAGAGATTGCTATATATGATGGCAATTACAGTGTCAGTAAGAATAATAATTCAGCAAAGCAAAGCCAATAATCATGGAAGAAATATGCAGGAAAGGCTAAATTAATACCAGAAAAGTGTACTCACACTACAGTAAAAAAAATACTCACTTTAGATACTGTGTTTATGACTAAGTTTCTAAAGCATTAATAACTACATGCTCACAACAAGAAAATTTGATAGCTGAAGGAAAGAAGCACTAAATACCTATTATTACAGCAATGCATATTATTAATGAGCATAATAAAATACGTGAATTAGTAATACAAAGCAAAATAGTGTATGAGAAAAACTCAATGCTAATAGTCTTACAGAGAAGGAGGTAGAAGCCCCATTGCTTGATTTATTTAAAATGGGAGAAAATGCAGCATTTTAAAGAAATAGACTGTGCTGCACGTTTTTGTGCCACGCTGTTCTTGCAGAGTCAGACAGAAGTGGATACTGAATTTAGCAGATGAAGATGACAGTGTGAGTCAGCTGCTAAGTGCATAGTATCACATAGGTAAGCTGATCTTTTGAGAATATCATCAGTGAGTCCCATAGGAACTGCCATACAGAAGACCTTTTCTATTTTATTTAATCAGTGCTAATGACCAGACAGTGAAGAAAGACAAGCTTTCCCAGTGACTGTACCCATTTCTATTCTGAAATGCCCTTAAGGTGATTCTCTTACTTCAAAGACTGTACAGAGAAGGCAGATCAACTTAAATGCATTTCTTTAAGATTATCTAAGTGCTTTATGTATCTGTTGTAATTTGTCATTTGGAAATGATCTGGGGCCCTCATATATATGTCTTGGTTGCTTGACAAAGGGGGAAAGGGACAGTACCTGTGGAGGCAGATATACTATGTTTCTGTTGCTATGTGGGAATATCACAAGAAGGACATCAGATTTTGTGGGTTTACAACACGCATTTTCTCTCCTTTCATGTGACATTATATTTGATATTATTTCCTAGGGAAATGTGGTATAGAATATTAATTTTTCACAGGTTCTCAGGGAGTATAATGAATAGTATTAGATGGGGCTTGCATACTCAAATATATGCTTACTTTGTAATATGATCAATTTGTATTAAATTACTAGTTTTCAAAACAATTTTGTTTCAGTTTGAACTGACATTTTCAGAGTCAAGGCAATTTAAATTTAGCAACTTGACTGCACTTCTTAATTCAAGTGCACGTTTGAAAAGATTGAAAAAGCTGTTACAATAGCTTAACTCCAGCTCAACAATTTCAGAGCCAAGAGTAATGGAGAGTTGAAATCATTCCTCTCTCAGCACAGGATGCTGATATAATCTGAAGATTAAATCTAGTATTTTGGAGGTACACATGAAAAGTAGAACTGATACTTTTGCTGCCCATCCAGTTCTTCAGCGAGACAACTGGACTTCCAGGCTCTTCTGGTAAAACATAAATAGGCTCTTAACGTGTCTGTCCATAGGAAAATTGTGGACAGTTTTGTTCTGCTTGGTTGTTTGGGGTGGGGTTTTTTTGATTGTTTGGTTTTTGTTTGTTTGTTTTGTTTTTGTTTGTTACTTTATTCAGGAGAAAGAGTGAAAAGCAGAATTAAAAATCCCAAATATTTATCTTACCGCCATGCTTTTCTGGACTGTCCTGATCACACCCAGATGGGATATTTGTGAAGGAAGTTGAGAAGAGATCTATTTGAAATTGCTGTAACTCTGTGTTGTACCATCATTAGTTGTCTACAGATTAAAAAATACATAAAAATGGGTTTGATAGAATACTAGAATGAAGAAAGTTCTATCAGATTGCATTTTGCAGGCTGTGCTTCTTGCATGCTCTGACCTGATAAGCAGTGTTCTCAGACACAGAATCACAGAATCATTAAGGCTGGAGAAGACCTCCAAGGTCACTGAATCTAACCTTTGACCGATCACCACCTTGTCAACTAGACCATGGCACTAAGTGCCACATCCATTTTTCTTGAACACCTCCAGCGACGGTGACTCCACCACCTTTCTGGGCAGTACATTCAGATGTTTATCAACCCTTTCAATGCAGAAATTCTTCCTGATGTCCAACCTGAACATCCCCTGGCACAACTTCAGGCTGTGCCCTCCTGTCCTGTCACTTGTTGCCTGGGAGAAGAGACCAACTCCCACCTGCTGCACCTTCCTTTCAGGGAGTTCTAGAGAATGACAAGGTCTCCACTGAGCCTCATTTTCTCCAGGCTAAACACCCCCAGCTCTCTCAGCCACTTCTCACAGGACTTGTGCTCCAAACCCTTCAGCAGCTTCATTGCCCTGCTCTGGACACACTCGAGCACCTCAAATATTTTATTTGAGGTGAGGGGCCCAGAACTGGACACAATGCTCTAAGTGCAGCCTCACCAGTGCTGAGTTCAGAAGGACAGTCACTTCCCTGGTCTGTGGTACACAGGGAATACCTTGTCTTTAATACCATTCACATTCACTGAGTATGGAAAAAGTAGGACACAAGAGAAAGAACATAGTTAGCTGTTGCAGATTCTTCTTAGAGAATGTCATTGCCCATGGATCTGCCAAGGTAGGGGACTATAGCTTTAAGATTGATGGTAGTCCATTCTTCTCACTTCCACATGTTGTTAAGCCTACATATATTATTTATTTTTTTAATTAAATTTTTTTTCTGATTTAAAAACTGAAACTGATATTTTCTCAAAGCTTCTTCCTGATTATTTTAAAAGTTGAACCCAGATAGAGGTGAGGTATACTGATAAATGAGATGTGAGTGACTTCATAGTGAATTATTCATTGATACACATGAAGTAAGATGTCCTTACTAGCTTTCAGAATTCTGGCTCTTGAATCCAGATCAAAGCAAGCATAACTGAAACAATGCTAACAAAGCTACAAAATACAGAAAATTAAGAGATGGAGAGCCCAGTCCCTTCAGGTTGTAGCAGAACAAATCTTGATAAACAAGTGCTTTCACAGCTACCTAAAAATAAAATAGAGGAAGTTCTGTGGAGTATTTTGACAGTCTGTTTATCAGAAGTTCACTGTGTCTGGGAGGAATTCAGGAAATCTGTTTACACTCATGTTAACTTTAATACATTAAAGATTTGCAATCTGTGTGGTGGCAAAAAGCTGTGCAATTTAATAGTGGCTTTCTTTAGAGTTATGTATTTTCTATCCATCACCAAAAAAAAAAAAAAGCGCAAATTAATTTGGAGTCATTCTCATTTGAAATGCCTGGTTTTGTGGACTTCTAGCCTTCTGCTTTGAAACCTCCAAAGTATTAATAAATGTACTCGTCAAATCTTCATGAGCCGATGTTAGTGATTTTTCAGCTGATATCGCCCATGGTATGGAAAGATTTGAGTCCCTGTTTTTCTTTGGTGTAAATTGTGAGAAAGCCCTTTTAAAATCTGCCCAAAGAAACATGAAAACTTACCAGACACATAGACCCATATTTCTACTCCCTCACTTCAGAAAAATCTGTCTTTTATGCTGTTTCAAAGTTGAGATGCGATGCCATTTCATGGGTTAGGCTACATGCCCCAGTCAAGACCTCTTTTTTCCTAGGATGAATTCTGAGCTATTGGCTTCTTGATAAGTAGATCTGTGTTTCTAGGTTAAAAGAAACTGTGGTCTCCTGCATGTTCCCTAATAGGAAGGATTGGGAAACCAGGTGTATACCACTGTTGAAGAGCACATGTCATGTAGAATATAATATCTGTGTATGCTTCTTGACTTCTGTGATTAATTTTTTTTTCTTCACAGAATGTAAGCCAAGAAACATACAGTTGTCACACTCAGTCTGTGTAGGAAAAGACTGAAGTGTTTCATGGTATCTTTCACTTTGATGTTGTCACTGATTTAAGGTTAAATGCATTTGTGTGCCATTTGGAGACAGAAATCTCTCTACAAATCTATCAGAAGACAGAAATTCCTTTGGGAAATAAGTTAGGGTTGGAGCAAAATTAATGAGTCAGAGACTATGGTCTTTCAAGTCTCTGGACACTAAATCATTCCTGAGATGCACATCAGAGGACAGAATTTCACCCCTAGCAACAAATGTGAATAAATACAGACAATGTGAGAGTGTTCAGTTACTTTCTTCTCCAATTATGGCTGGGTTTGTTTAAATTAAAAACAAGGAGAATAAAATATTTAGGGGTTATGTAAGGAGTTCTTACTTTAAAAATAAAAGAATCTCCACTTTTTTGGAAAGGACTTTTAGTCTGACCTATTACAGTGGCTTTAGTTAACACCAAATATGGTGCTGGGTCTCTGAACTTACGTTTTTGTTTGAGATTTTCTGTGTCATTCTTCTGTGACTTAATTCCACTGTAATACAGGAAAAACCAATGCTTCTTTGGTGTTTAAAAAAGACAGAAATCCTATTTTGTTTTTACAGCAAAAAAGCAGCAAAATCTTGCAAACAGAAAAATGTTTTTTTTTCTGTTAGAAATTTACTTATTCACTAAAAAGTGTTACTTTTAAAATATTTACAGTACTTGCTTCCCTAAAATACTTTCCCTTACGAAGCAATCCTGTGTCTCCTCCTGCTCTGTGGCTTAGATCTTTCTTGGTTCTAACAAGGTGGTATGAACACACTTTTTGCCTCTTGCTTTACTCCTTTTCAGCTGTTAACAGGAGCCCTAGCATACTGCTAGTGTAAATTGATGCTTGGCTTTACCAATCTGATTTAAGGCAGCTACCTGAAGCACTGAAATTAATCCCAGTGCTCTTAAAAGCATTGAAATAAGGGTCACAATTGCTAGGCTTTTCTCTGTGAAGAAACAGTTTCCAAAGGATGATTCATTCATCTGCGAGTCTGTCTTTTCATAGAGGTCTATATGAACCCACTGTGTTCTCAGTAATTACCTGAAATCAAGGTGACTCAACTGAGCCTTCATCCTTATGCAAAGTGACCATGGATGGGCAGATGCGGAGATTTAGTTTGAAAAGGGAAATAGCAATGCAAGTTTCTCTGCAGTGCAGAGCCTGCATGCAGCAGTCCTGAGGCCACGGCTATGCATGAGTCCATGGCTATGCATGGCTAAGCACTGAATGCTTGCTCATTCGGTGCTTGGCGCTGCTGCTCAGACTGCCAAGAGACGTCACTATTCTGCTGGATGTTTTATAAGAAGGACAGGCTTAGCCACAAGGAGGTTAACCAAGACAACTCCATTTTAAGATGAGTGAAAAAGGAAGCATCAAGAAATTAACTTCAGTTCAATGAATAATGGACTATTGCTAAGCCAATTTAAAGGCCAGCTTCTGCACCAGAACTGTTTAATTTGTATGTGTGCATTCACTTAGTTTACTGCTATTCTGTGTTTTGGAAAATGCTTACGAAAAATGATGTGAAAATGGGTTGGTGAGGAAGGAATTTGGGAAGATATGATCAGACAGTGTTTTGGCAACTACTACTGAGATTTTAAGTTCAGGGTTAGGGTTAGAGTTGGAAGGGAAGGGAAGGGATGGGAAGGGAAGGGGAAGGGGAAGGGGAAGGGGAAGGGGAAGGGGAAGGGGAAGGGTTGTTACTTTATTCATAACTTCTTTATTCATAACAAAATTCTAGGAAGGAGTTCTTTGAACTGACTTGATCTTTAGGTAGAGTAGGAAGGCTTGTCTGTCTTTTAGGAAAAAAGTATTGAATATTAATTTTGTGTAAAAAATTCAAGAAGGAAGTATTCAGTTCAATTACGAACAAAAGTGTAGTTTTAGTTAATACTCTCACTGTCTGAAAAAACTATAATTAGAATATCATGCCTTATTTCCAATTCTGAATTATAAATGTGCAGATCTAACTCTTACCAATTTTAACACACATCGTAAGTATACAGATACATATGTGCATTACAGCACCACACTGAAACATGGAAATATGCTGTTGGAATTATTGATAATTATAAGGCTAGGTCCATAAAGAGAGAATGGTTCGCTTAAAGAATCCTTATTCCCAAAGAATGTAAATATTATTTGTAAGTTTGGTGCATTACTTGTGCCCCAGAAGGAAGAAGTTTTTAAATAGTGTGATTCACAAGAACTTAAATATATGGGATTTTAAAAAATCTATTTAGTAGTTTATTTTCCACTTGGCATTTTCTACTGAGTAGTTCAATTGCATGGATTTACTTGGGAAAAGAGGAGGGAGGAACAATAACTCCAGACTCCTATTTGGTTTGGGGTTGCAATGAACACTGAGTGTCATTTCAGCCCCACCTTTGCAAGAGTATTCACTTTCTCATCAGATTCATGGGTGAACACATCCTGGAAACAGGAATTCAAGGCCAATCTCTTCACATAAAATTTCTGTACATTTTTTGTAACATTTCACTGATAAAATAATGATTCAACGTATGAGAAACTTCTGTCCAGATCTTTTGGGTGTTTGATGAATTTTTAATGCATGTTTCCTAAAGAATTGCATGAAGTACAGGGCTATAGGTATATGCTGAATAAAGACTTTCTCAATGTCTTTTCTTCTTTCTCTGCTGTGCTTGTGTGACAAATTTAGCTGGTTTTTGGAATGAAAAAAAAATCAGGATCATGTTTCGTAAACTGAAAAGGTTGAAGGTCCACAAAGATGGGATACACACTTTAAAATCTTTTTTTCTCCTGAAAATTCATGGATAGAAATAGAAAGTAATGTAGAAGAACTGGAAAGATGACAAAACCTAAAAACATGTGATTCCAGTCCCTGGTCCCAGGACTGGATTTCTGAAGTGAATTATTTTTGTATAAAACACATAAACATTCCTGGAGGCTGTGACAAAAACGTTAAACATTCTGGACAGACCAGCAAATTCTGTCAAGCCATTTATTCTGCCTGTGATGACCGAGAGCCATTTGAAACCAGAATTTCATCTTCCCCTGCTGGACCATGGCTACCTTCTCCTCTCCCTTTTAAGCCTTTCATTATTCCTTCAGGTCTAGTCACACAGCAGTGGCACTTATAGCAAGCCTCAGTCTTTTTTTATAATGTCTTTGCTCTGCAATCCACAAAAATGTTACAACATTCTTTGTGGAAATGGCTTTATTTATTGTTTGTTCTGAGCGTGGCGGATACCTCTAAATCTGATGAAGAGAAGCTGTGCAAGAGGCCACAAATACCATACGGTCTTTGATTTGCTTTCAGATTTGAAGAAGGAGTTTTTTCTATGGTGGTGAATCAATGTGGTGCAGTGGCCAGGCTTCTGAATATCTTGTGGGATACCATTTGGCACTGCCTGGAGTCACATTTGCAACTGAGTGTTCTGATGGGTTTGGCCTCAACAGTAGCATTGGGACACCCTACACACTTCCTATTGCATTGCTGGCATTCCAGGACAGGCTTTGAGCACAGACTTTCATGATTTCAAACTGTAAGGGAGCCTTGAATCAGCAGGATTCCCTGGCAGGGCCTCCTACTTCTGCACTAGTTTAGGCAGCTGCAATGTCCAAAGGAGAGGTGTTGATGTGAGGTGAGTGCTTTCAGGATAGCATAACCAAATGCATTTTCAAAGTCCTGTCTTCAGCATGGAAGTAAGGAGATCAGCATCTCTTCCCTGAGACTTACTTTGGGTAGAGTTTTTTATTCATTTTTAGTGATGGAACCATTCTCAGCTGAAGATCTGCATTAAGTATGCACTTAGTTTGAACCACTGCATGCTTTCACAGTAAGTGTTCACCTAAGTATAGCCTGTATTTTGTGCACTATGGCTCATGGAAAATATGGACCCTTGCATTAATTACTCATTATTAAATGATTGTAGTAATAATTACACTAACTGTGAGTGTAACTGAGTGAAAGAGACAGCTGTAGCTCTCTAGCTACCATATCATTTTGGGTTGAACTTGATCAGTAAAGCAGATCCTAATGCAAGAACAGTGCATTTACAGGTTGCTCCCACATGCCTTGAGGGCTACCACTCAAGCACAAAGAATATTGAGGTTTGTAACACTAGCAATAGAACAAGTTTTAAATGGGATGGAAATGATGACATGAGCATAGGAGATTCCAGGAGGGGTGTGTTGTGGTTGGAGCGCAGAGAAAAAAACAGGGTTGAAGCAGCAGGTGATGTTGGCTTTCCTGTCTCAGCTGGCAACTTTTTGGGTAACAAATGTGCTCTGAGAATTTCTCTTTCTGACTTTAGCTTAACTATCAACATTGAAATTGTCTTTTTTCTGAACTTATTTTCCTAACTGTACCCAACATCATGTCTTAAAATCACTACTTCAGAATGGTACTCCTGCCAATCCATCTATATTGGAAAACTATGGATTAGTCTTCTGAGTTGGAGTAACTTCAGTTAGGTAAAGCCTTTCACGTGTTCCTAACAGTTAGAAAAAACTGTTTTATAACTGGCTCCTATAATCAATTTTTATAAGCATCTAGCAATTCACCTTTCCCTGTCTCTTTCTCAATATTATGTTCAGTTCCCTTATATAGGCTCATAGGCAACGTAGATTTTTCTTGCTCATCAGTAAATACAACTCTTGGGTTTGCGTTTTGGGGGTTTTTGTTTGTTTCTTTCTCTGTTTGGTTGAGGTATTTTGAGATATGGTTCTCAATTACAAATATTTAAAAAATAAACTTTGAAATTTTTTTGTGTGAGGCCTACAGTATGTATTTCACCAAGTCCCAACAAATACAGAATTTGTGCACAGTAAAAAAAAATCAACACAAATGAATTAAGTGATTTAGATTGAAAAATTCTAAAAATATCTAATTTAATGCAAGATTATTTTTTAGTCTGACTTGTTTCAAGACAGTAACATACATATTATTGTAGCCCAGAGGCTCTCAGAAAAATACAAAGTCAAATTCAGGATGCAGTTGCATTACATGTTTAAAAAAGCAGAACATCAGAAGATGCACATTTATACCTTCTTTATTCCTTTTATATAGTTTCCCTGGGCTTATGCAAATTTTTAATATCTGAAGATATCACAATTTGGCACTCAATGTGTGTACTGAATTTAAATTGAAATGCTAAAGGAAGATATGTAGTAGTTGCTGCTAAACTAAATACCAGAATGTCTGAAAGAGTTTTATGCTAGATGATAATATGAATGAAAATAGAGATGAAAAATAGAGAACATGATCTTGCACAGAACTGCTGGATAGTGAAACAGTAAATTAATTTAAATTGTTTAGATACATATCTATGCATGCGTGTACTAATTCTATTAATGTGAATGATAGTCTTTTGTTTAGTTTCACTGAGCTTATTCCTGACTTTTATACTGAGGAAAGCAGCTGTCAGAACTACAACAACGTCTGAATAAAGACACCCTAGATTTTTCTTGCTGTTTTTTTTTTAATAGCTTTTGATCATGTCACAGTCTTATCACTACGAACACCTATGGAGGTATCACAAAAAAGTCATGTATTTTGTCTTCAAGTCATGCAAAATGGCATTAATTATTTTATTTGCCTTTTCACCCATTCCTCTCTGCTCTTATGTACTTGCTGACAGCTGTACTTAGTGGCGTGACACACAGCCTTCCCTGGAGCAGAGCCCTTTGAGCATGTGCGTTATTGTGTTGCTCAGCTGGATGGAATCTGTTGCCCTAGGTTAGCCCATCACGTAGGCAGCCACTTAAAGGAGACTGATTCACTTTTACCCAGAATGTGTAGCAGATTCCTAATTTTGTGCTGGCAGCGATGTCTGTACAAAGCAGAGAAAATTCTGCAGTTAAAAAAAAGTGTGAAGATCGGGATGCTCTCCTGTTCCTCGTTACTAATTATTAGCTACAATAATTGAGGAAAAATTCTTTAGTTTCACATTCTGTTACTGCATTGGTCTAAATAAAATGTTGGGGGGTTGACAGTAGGTGTTACAAGTAACCAAGTGAAATACAGACTCTTCAGATATTTTTAGTAGTTTGGAGATTTCTTTTCTCAATTATTATTCTGAACCAAGTACTATTTACATAAGAGAGTATATTCTAGGTGAGTTCTTCACTAAGAAGTTGATCTAAGAAATACAGTTCTAGTCCATATGAGCCCTGTCACCATTACAGGGAAGACACACTGGCAGTTCATATGCTGCACAAATGGAATCGTGCTTCTGGCAAGTCACAGTTTACTCAGTGAAAATGGTCTTCAGATAATATTCCAGAGTGAAGCAAAGTTTTGCTACATTTTTATATTGATGGTGTTTTATTTTGTCCAACCGGCTTTTCAATTCAAATGAGATGAGTATTTACTTACTCATCTCTTACCTCCTCTTCACCAGGAGGGTAGCCAAACCACTGAAATCAAGAGTATGTTTGCTATTGCGATTTATAAACAGAGAAATCAGTCTATCTGAAATGAATAATCCTATTTTTATGCTTACATCTTTTCTTCAGAGGCAGAAAAAGAGACTAATAAGCGATGATTCTCTCTTTCTGTGATATTATAGCTTAATTCTCTTGCTTCTGCTTAGTAATGCCATGAATAACATTTTGAACAAACCACCATTAAATCTGTTTCAGTTTCCGTGTGGTAACCTACAAGAAGAGAGCTATTAAAGTTGCTGAAACCTGATTACTTGCCTGCAACCTCAGTTCTTTTTAAAGTCTTACCAAAATGGTAGGAAGATGTCAGAGAGGATGTGTTCATTCTGCAGTGCCTGCTCATTGTCAAAACTGGGGAAAAAGATACTCTCCTTGGTCTCAGTACAAAAAAATTACTCTCCTCCATCTCAGTGTTTTTTAAAAGACATACTTCAATTGAGAATAGTGGATATTCTGTAATTCCTTCATCTTCCTCTCTTCCATAAAAAAACACAACACAGTAAGAAGCCAATCATAAACTAGTTGGTAAATTGTTAAAAAATGTATACTTTAACAATTGTACTAAATGAAGACAAAATAGAAAAGCTCCAAGAAGTTGCTGCTGAGTACTGTATTGACTTCCAACAAAATGGTATTTAAAAATGGATAAATGCCATAAAAGTGTATTTTCAGCTTTCTGTGACTCTGGCAGATGAGCACAAATTAATTTATGCCATAAGCATGCAAGCTTCTGAACCCTTCACTGAATTTCACCAAGGGCAAATAACTGCTATAAAAGTATTTTCATGCTTCTGTAGCTGTGCACCTAAACAGAAGTCTCTTACAATATTAGCCAATGCAAATCAAAATTGTCAATATTCTGTAAGTAGAAGAAAAAGGTATTTTTCGTCTCTGTGTTTGAGTTAATCCATGTGTGAGGCAGTGTTGCAAAGGCATTTGATTTTCTGACTCAAGCTTGTGTTTTCTTTCAGTAAATCAATGACTTCACCTATGCAATAATCAGAACTTTCAGAGTGATCAATTTCTTTTCATATGCCTGGCTGTTTACTTTGGGTTTATAGCTTCTTTATCAACAGAAGAATGAAGTTCGCGAACCTTTTGGTTTTCCTTAAGAGTCAATTCTTCCTTTTGATCTAGCAGTCCTTGCTGAAGCAAAATACCCATTCTCAGTAAAGTAAGGACTCAAGAGCCCTCTGTCCTTGCTAAAAGTTTTGTCCAGTGAGTAGGCCTGTTTGCACAATGTAAAGCCTCTCAACTATAACTAAGAAATATTGAATTATCTTCATAAATCTGCCATTGACTATTCTGGGACTTAGAACAATTCATTTGACCTCTGTTCCCATCTATCTTTCCATTCTTTCTCTGTTTTGTGTATGAAGGCAATAGTAGCCAATGGCTTGTCTCCTGACAAGTTTGCAAAAAAATTTTGTATATATGGTCTCAGTCAAGAAGTCTGGATGATACTGTCATGTAAAGAAATAATAAATCAAATCTACAGGAGGCTTGATAAATTAAAAGCATTTATTCTTTGCATGTGTGCCAAATAAATTAGACTTGCCGTCCACTTGGAGAAATCAAGAGAGTTTTGCTTATCAACTCTTTGTCTTTAATTTCTTCTCTTATTTTTTTTTTTAATTTTTATTTTCTACTTAAGAAATACAGGGGTTTATCCACTCATTTCCACCTGCAGTTACACAAAGACTGAGGAGAAGTTGCTTAATGCTGCACTTAACTATCCTTCCAGCAGCACATATCCTTTAAGACCTGTGTTTACTGACAACACACCAAGGAAAGGCTGTGAAGGTTAAGCACAGAAGTTAAACAAAAAGTAATCCTCCTACATATTCTTCCAAGGGCATTGCCAATAGATTATTAGGACAGGAGGATATGAGTCTGACATTACGTATTCTCTGGCTCAGTCAAACTGAAAATACACAACTTTTTTTTTTCTCTCTTCTCAAGTGTGTCCATGCTTTTTATTGGCATTTTGCATAAGGTAATTATCTGTCTATAACAATTCTTATGGTTTGTTATCCCCATGGAGAACAATTGATCAAATTCTGTCTTAAGGCATAGTTTATTTACTTCTGATGCTAATCAGAGGGGAAAAAATATAATTATTTTATATAAATTCATGATCATGAAAGACAGATCATAGGACTAATTAGCCAGATGACCCATGCAGTATTCATTCTTTCATTTGCCAAATTCTTTAGCAGAATAAGACACTCTTTCATAGTAGTATGGTGTGAAGGTTCAGTTACAGACAATAGGACAGAGTATATTTTGAGGAAAATGAAAAACTTGTGTTTGTAGTCTGGCTTTAACTAGTTAAAATACACAGGTCTAAATTGGTTTTGTAAAAATAAAGGACTCTGTGCAAAAGACATGAAGAAGATTTTTAAAAGAAGAAATATATGTTATGCATTTCTCATTACTAGTACTTGTGGTGAACATTTACAGCAAGATACCTGCTGCCTTGAGGACACTACTTCTGTAAAGTGCCTGCTTTAAAATGACTTATTAGCATTCTTAGTGCTTATTAGTATATTTCTGCTAAGATATGCATTGCAAAACAATAGGACCTTCAGCTAAAGTTATTCATAATAGCCAACAATCAGAGACAGAATACTTTGTTTCTAGGAAATTAGTAAACAGGCTGTTGCTAACCAAGGAAGAGGAAATTATTTCAACAACTAGGGAAATTGTAGCACTCTGCCACTCAATCCCAAAGGAATGAATCTGGATGCATTAGTAAAATTACGAGTTTTTAAGTCAGCTGTAGCAACATATAAAAACTCATTAACAGAGAGGAAGGTAAAAGGGGATTGAATACCTTAACAGCTTTTGGTTTCTAAATAATTTTTTCCTTCCAAATGATTATTTACAAAGACTGCATTGATGCCTTTTGAATCTCTTTTCCTAGCACTAATTGCTTGCATTTTTAATTACTACCCAAGTCAGTCCAGTGCTTACATATGAAACTTACGTTAAATTAACTGTTTTTGAAAAGTATAGCATTCAAATATTGGCATTCATTTAAAATAATATTATACTATTATTTTTAAAAGAAAAGAGTCTTAGTATTAAGTTTGTGGTGAATCTCTGTGTAAGTGGTAATTAAAACACTATGTAGTGGTAAGAAAGCATGTTAATATTCACACCTATTAGAATGAATTTGCTCTGATTATCTCTAATATTCCTGATTCTCATTTTGGAGTAGATGTTCACCTTTCTTTAAGCAAAGCCTACACAAGTGAACTGTAAGAGAGAAGGATATAGAAAATAAAGGCATCTTCATTTTTTTAAAAATAAAATTATCTTGCCCTTGATTCAAACAATTACAAGTGTTATTCAATAAACCTTTTCTCACTGGCAGTTCTATTATATTTAACAGGGTTTTCAGCTAGGTGACACATTTTTGTGTAATACTATTTTGTATCATCACCATATCATCTCATGCAAGAGTGGGTAATGGAAATTAATATTGTAGTGATACCCAGAGACACTAATTGGACTAGCTTACTTCACTATTATTGAGGAAAGAGGATTGTCTAAAATGTGTTTAGAAGATTTACAGAAGAAACAAATACAATGCATCGTGAATACATTTGTCTAAGTTACTAATAATTTCCTTGGTTTTGCAGAACCTTATTAAAATACCTAAGTATATGGTGCATAAAATTGCATTTTGTATAGAATTGGCAAGAAATTAAAACATGTCAAAGGAGTAATGAGAAAAGCTTAAAAGTGGAGGTATAGGAAGATGACTGTGTATTCACCACATGAGGAAAAAAAATACACATCAGCTTGAGTGACATGCACTTAAACCTAACTTTCCTCATTGTAATTGCTGTCTTGAAAATGCTGGCCAATTTACAGAAGATTTACCGGTTATATTTATATTTGTCTTTTCCATTTATTTTAGTCAAGAATAAAATAATCTTCCCTAGATACAGCTAAAGGGATGACCTAATAAGATACTAGGTAGACCATTTTATTTGCTACTGATTTTATTGTCAGCTAAATCGTGGCTGCAGACAATTCAGTTGAATTATGGTTTGTGCAAAATAAACATGTCTTCAGCCACTGATATCCATATGGTCATTTAAATGGACTTCTGGGACTTGAAATGGCACTTAAGTTAATACACTTCTTTTAAATATATATGTTCCTATTGTGTATTCGAGTTTAGTAACAAGCTATTAATAAGATCTTTTATTTGTTCATAGACTTTCCAGAAAAAAAAAGCTATTATGCATTTGTTACAAGACAGGTGTTGGGCATACTTGTATGTGTAATGGCATATAATATTATATTTTCATAAGGTGTGAGTGAAATAGCTCCAGGCTTTTTTACCCAGAGGTTTTTTCTTGAGGCACAGAAGCAATTTCATTCCTCACTGAGATTATAGCCATGTTAATCGAGAGTGAGTTATTCCCCCACCCACTAACCTCCCAAACAAGTGTTGGGTTTTTTAATCCGGTGCCTTTCAGCAAATATTTGGAAGAAAGGCTGAGGCCGGATTTCAGAATCCCAGTGGCTCAGAGGAGCCAAATTACGTCTATTTCCAAGTCACACAATTTTTGACCTTGTATTGTTGGATTAGTTCCTGGCTCCCCTGATTTTGTTTTGTTTTAATGACTTTGTGATTTTTCCGTCCTTTTCCTCTAGTAACTGAGCTTTGGGAAAGCTAGTATTTTATTTTGTTCTGAGTTTATGCTTGAACTAAAGAGGATGAGAGATTGTTCATGTATCCACTCCAGTGCACAGCCCCTAGGAAACTTGCATAAAAGTAAAGTTACTGGAACTTGAAGTAAATCAAAAATCAGAAAACCAGATTAACCTCCTGTGACTGCTGAGCCTCGGGGAACCAGGTCACAAAGAGGCAGAGCCATTATAATTGAAGTAATGGTGTTGCATACTATAAACATAGACCAACGGGTCTCTAAAAATGGTTGCCCATTCAAACTGCCCCCTGTGCTGCAGCTGTGAGGAGGTTAGATGTAGAGTTTCCTTTTGACATGACTGTGTAAACATATGTACAGCATGATTGGAGTTATCAAATTGAGCACAAACGATGATTCATAGTTCACAGTTCATACATTTTGAAGTTTTTATGTTTGAAAGAGAAGCTGCTGCTTTCTAAATGTTAAGCATAGAAGCAAGGGCTAAGTGCACTGGTACTCTATGCATTTTGGGAAGCAGTAGCTGGAAGCATCTGCTTTGTGTCTCCTGGAATGAGAATGCCATGAGCCGGTCTTGCACTGTCAGTGCTCAGCCACTCACACTGTATGGAGCTAAAAGACCATGTCGTGGCAGGAAGGATGATAGACACCAAAAAAATCACATGTGCATTATCTTTTGAACTTACTGATTTCCTGTCAATGAACTCACACCTCATGGATTTGGAACTGCTTTTAAAATGAGTTCATATGCCTATCAGAGTTGACAAAGTGACAGGGGAAAGAAAAATAATTCCCTGCTGTTTTCTTGATTTGCTTTCCTATCCCTTGCATTAAGATTTCATGGGTTCAACTTGGAAATAGGGCTTTCTTTGAGACTTCAAACAAATCATATTGAAAGATATTAAAAGAATGAAAACTGTTGCTTTCAGTAAAATATTTGATTTATTTTAAATAAATAAATAACTACCCAATTTAATTTTAGTACCAGTTAGCTTTAACATTATTTATGCTCAATTGTTTTGCAGAAAATATACTCCTAACTTGCTAACCTATCAAGCATTTTTTATTGGATGATTGACTCTTTCTTACTGCAAATATGCTTGAGAGTTACATGAATATTGCAAGCTCCTCATATCACCATGTGCTCAACATTTGGAGTGGGGCAGATTCACTTCTAGTTATTCCTCAAACCTTTTCCCTACTGAGATTTTTTTTTTTATAATTAAGTAAAATGTTTTCTTAGCTTAATCACTTGTTATTGAAATCTTGTTGGTGCTACTGATAAAGTATTAGAAAAACCCATTTAAGAATAGCATAGAGAATAGAATTATCTGTATTTACAGAGTGAGTTTTTTCTTCTGAGGAGTGAAGGAATAGGTGGGAAAATAAAATATTTTGAAGTCTGCTTAAAATAATGATCCTGAGAATGGCCTTTTAATTATTGTATAGCTTTACTTTAGTGTGGGCATTTTTACCCTGTAAAGTAAAAGGAGAATGCACTGTATTGTTCTAATTTGCAACATTCAGGTAAGTAGTGAATCAGGCTTTTCTTTACTACACAAAAGTCTTCTCCACTCCTGAAATTAGTGTTAAGAGAAAGTCGCATAATCTATCTTGGACAGCTGCCTCGAAATTAAATGAAAGAATTATCCTCTGGAAATGCTCCCCTGGATATAGAGTTTAAGGCAGCAGTTCATAGTAGATGCAGAGCTTTTAGGTGGATAAAGCTATGGGAGATGCATCTCACTTGGTTCTCTCACACAAAACGTCACAACAAGCATGGTTTGAGTGAAAGAACTAAACCAAATTCACCTCTTCTTTTATTATATACTGATAGCTCAAAACTATCAAGTTTGACAGGCTCAGCTGATGAGTCATAAATCAAGCTGCAGTTCAGTTACATCTTGATTTTTCCCTTCAGTTTCCTTCCCTTTACTTACTTCCCATCTTGGAAAAAAAAAGGTTGCTGCACCTCTCACCCTTTCTTGATAATCTCCCTGTTAATAAAGGGGAGAAAACCAAAACCAACCAACCAACCACCCACCCACCCGCCCAAATAGCACTGACCAGAAGCTGCCTCTATAGTGAACTCAGCTGTGTCCATCTATCACACTCATGTATAAGTTAAGGTCCCTTATCAGATGCAGATCCATTTCTGACTTTAAATGGGCTTCAAATGTGAAACAGATACCAAACTACACAGATTAAGTAAAGTAGCCTCTGGAGTAGCCTCTGGGTCTATACTGCAGCAGAATCTATGACAGCTATAGGCTTTCTTGGCAAAACCAGTCAGTACCTGGACATTAACCACATATCTTCACTCTTCCTAATCAGATTTCTTGTGCTCTTCTATGCAGAATGTTTGGTCTGTCTTTGCCTAAATTTCCCACCTTTTGAAATGCACTACTACTAAAAGAGATATTGCAAGGCTTAAATTATTAAGTCTAAAACTATCTGGGTGTGGGGTGATAGAAGTCAGCTGTTTATTAGCTGGTAATATCTGGTTAATAAAAACTTTATTTTCCTCTGATATCTTAGCTAAATTAAAAGAAGAGAAAACTCTGCATGTGACCCCCAGGTACTTTCTCTGAGTGGCATGACTGAAGAACACTGATGTGAAGGCTGGAGTTTTTTCAGAAACAGTTACAAATAACAACATTTTCATTCATTCGGTACTTTTCCAATAATAAAAATGTTATTTATTGAATTTTTGGGAGGACTGAAGGCCAATTCTTCATGAACTCCTTTGCAATTTATGCTCCTGTTTCACTAAAACTATGCCCTTGCTGATATTTGTGAGCTATTGGTTTCAGGAAAGACTGGAGTGATAAAATATGCACAAGTACTTTTGCACCGAACTTGACTGCTGGGCATAGGAATGTTTGTTCCTACGCGCTTATATTTTGAACATAAAGAGCCAGCCTTCAGTAGGTCTAAAAAAGAGAAATTATGTTCAGTATTAGCATGCAGAAGTGAAATATAATGATATACATATATAACACTGTATTACTAAGAGCAAAAGAGTACAGATCAAAGCATTGTGAAGATGCAGTTCTTGAAAGAAAAGGAAAGAAAGAGAAAGAAGGACAGAGAGAAGGAAACAAGGTATACTTGGCTAGTATAGAATTGATTTTCTTCATAGGAAGTCATATGGTGCTGTGGTTTGGGTTTCTAAGCAAAACAATACTTGAACAATACTTGGTAAGACACTTACTAAGCTAGCATCAAGGCCTTCTCTGTTTCTCACTGTGACACAAAATTGTGTGACACACAAATTGTGGTGCAATGTGTGGGGAGCTGACACAGTCCTTCAGAAGACCTGAACCAACCAGAGATATTCCATACCATATAATGTCATGATTAGCAATAAAAGAAAAATGAAGACATTTTAGGAAGGTTAGGCTTTTTAATTTTTTTCTGGAGAACTTATTGTGACATGGTGGAATGATTGTCTTTACATTGCTTCTTTTGTTCTGTTTTTTCTCTCTTCTTCATTTTTCCTTCAGTTTTTTGTCTTTGTTTTTTATCTAGACACCCAAGCTTTCTTGCTTTTATTCCTCCCTTTCTCTTCTTTCATCCCACTGAGGAGTGGGAAGAAAATGTGTGGTGCTTAGTTGACCAGTGGAATTCATCAACAACAGAAGGGAATGGTAAAGCAAGGAAAAAAATCATACTTATTTCTGATGCTCTTTATGTTAGGGTATATGGATTTTTCATTTGTAGCATATTAATTAAATTGTGAGTGAGAAAAATTAAGAAGGGCAGTGAATTACCCTGATTGTTAGCATGTAGTTCAAGATTGCAATTTCAAGAAAGAAAAAAAGTCTTAGCATAGCTTTGTACTCAGAGTTATACAGGCCTGTATTAATCTTGAAACTCTAACTGTTCCATCATGTAAAGGATTGGATTATGAAACTTCTTTACTATTTTCTGGTTCTTTTGACTACTTAATAGCACCACAAAGCAGTTAGTTTTGGAATTATTGAGCTCCATGGCTATCCATATAGTTGTTAGTAAAGCAGATCATATTCCTATTCAAATGCCTAGTGTCCCTTTTTATGTGTAAACTAAACTCAGGAGGTTTCATGGAAAGGAACAGATGCTCATGCAGCTTATCCCTAATATACAAACACACATTTCTTTCTGAACTGCACTAAAGAGATTGTCTTCACGGTTTAATTTCCTCATACTCGGCTCCTGTCCTCTGACAGGAAGCTGGATAGATGACAGAAACTGAAAATAGTCTTCTATGGTAGGCTAAACAACAAGTGTCACCTTCAGTGGCAGGCTGCAAGACAAGATTTTTCAAGTATTTTTCTTTAAGCAGTGTTACCTTTCTGTACTTCTAGATGAAATCTGTTGGCTTATTTGCAATGGACAACTACTATAAAATAAAATCACATAGGAACTAATGCTTTCTAATACATTGCTGTCCCCACAAATAGCATTTGGTACATATCTATCTGCTACTTCCTTAAATAACTGCCTTTTTTTCATAGCCCTTTTTTGAGACACTGATTTCCCTTTGGCTGTCATACTCCATTGGCTCCTTAAGTCTTGATCAAGTTTATTTTTCCTCAGTCCCATTTGTGTCTCTTTAAGTGATTTCTTTGAAGTGCCCTTATCTGAACGAAATATGAATTTGTTTGCATTGCTGAGAGCCAGCATATATTTCTTTTTATTTAAGGTTTTTAAACTGTCTGCATAACTCTTTCTCTGTAACCCAGGGACAGACCTGATTAGGTTTTCATCTTGCAGTATTAATAATTCTGCCAGACGTAGTAAACAGTGAAAGCCTTCATGGCTTTCTCAGCCTTCAGAAGCAAGAGAGTTACTTAACCAGAGCAAGATGTATTCACAGGAAGCTGAACCTGACTGGCTGGAAAGAACCACTGGAGATCCTCTGATCCTCTGCTGCATTTGAACGTCTTGATATCCCTGTGGAGACCCCACAGTCCCTCTGCGTAATGTCTTCCAGTGTTTTCCCATTATCACGTTAAAAAAAATCTCCATGCCCATTGGAGAATCTCCCATTCTCCAATTCGTGTCCATTGGCTTGAGACCAGTCACCACGTACCTCCAAGAAGACTGGCTCCATCTCTTCTGTGCCCTCCCGCCAGGTATTGAAAGACAGCAATGGGGTCTGCCCTGAGACTTCTCTTCTTAAGGCTGGAAAGACCTCACAGTCTCTCACAGCCTCTCCTTGCACACCATGTGTTCCATCCCGCTCACCTCATACCAGCTGGTGACTTTGCTGGGCTCACTCAGTATACCAGTGTCATTCTTGTGCTGAAGAGCCCAAAACTGGACATAGCTCTTGAGATGTAGTCTCACAATTACAGAGAAGGATTGCTTTCCTGATCTTGGTGGCTACACTTCTGCTAATGCATCCAGGCTGTAATTTTTTGTCTTTGTTTCAGAGGTGTGCTGATGACGCATGTTCAATGTTCATCAGAACCTTCAGACACTTTTCTGTCAAGCTGCTTTCTCTCCAGCCAGGCCTCAGCCTATAGTATTACATGGGGTTATTCCCTCCCAGATGCAGGATTTTACACGTTGATGAACTTCATGATGTTGCTGTCAGACCATTCCTCACACCTGTCCAGGTTTCTCCAAATAACAATCCTGCCCCAGGGCATATCATCTGTTCCTCCTAATTTTGTATCATCTGCAAATATGCCGAGAGTGTCCTCTCTCTCATCCTCCAAGTTTTTAATAGTCACTGAACAATATTTGCCCGACTAATATTGAAAGTTGACTTTGCTACTGCCAATCACTACTCTTTAAGACCAACAGCAGTCCAGCCTATTTTTCTCCCACTTCATTGTCCACTACAGCTTGTGAATTTGACTGTAAGGATATAGTGAGAGACTGCCACAGATGCCCTGCTAAAGTGAAAGTATGCCAGAGTCACCATTCTCCTGTCATGCATGCAACCAGTTCTCTCATTGTAGAAGACAGTCAGGTTGGTCAGGCACAATTTGCCCATAAAGGGGAACTTGGTGATTAGCAGGCTTCCCCCCATGATGCAAGTGGCTTGTCTGAGGCTGCTCTTGCAGACTAACTCATGGGAAGGAGTGTTCTTCTGCACAAAGAGCAGAGAAGTGGAAGAAGCCTTTGGTCCCCACCATTTTCAGAGTATAGAAGGATTGCTTGTCAAGTCTCAGTCAATGTTACGCATGAGACAGGTCGTGACAGAGGCTTGTATTTATTGAAGCTTTCTGTCCCCACTAAAAGATTTTCGGTAGCAATTAGACAACCCTATGAAAGATTAGTTCTCCTACTCTAAACCAAGTGATGGAGTTTGCCTTTTCCCCCATCTCCAGTTACGCATCTTGTGAGATTCATCTCACCTAACTTTACCTTGTTCCCTAGATTACCTCTTTACTTACTGAAAAGCATGGGATATTCATGAGTCAACTAATGTATTGCTAACAGCTACCTGGTAAAAAAAGGAGATCATACTCTAAAAATAATAGTTCTTTTTACTGTGTATGAAGAACTCTGTCTTAGTTGTAGATTTAGTCAGATAAATCTCACACAGAAACATTTCTTTTCAATTTCCCCAGGATATTTCTGTTACAATTCAGTTGTTATTAAGTGGATAGGAGAAAATATAAATCTAGATTTAGCTCATTTCTAAACTACTCCTATTCAGAGATCCTTGAAGATTTTGCATAGTTTATAGTACATTGTATCTCACACTAATGAACACATGATTGAGTTTCCTTCTGATCCTATTAGTTGTGTTTTATTTGCAATGTCAGAAAAATCTGTTTCCTTATGCTGCTGCTAGCATGCATTGTTTAGGCATTTTGGAAATATGTCAGTTTTTTAAGAGATTCAGTCTTGCCTGAGTCAAAAATAATGGAGTTTTGCTATTGCCTTCAATACATGCAGAATCAGGTCTTCAGTCTTCTCACTCTAATGTGATTCTAATTATGTTACACTTTTGTCCTTCTTCTGTGCTTTCCCTTGCAACATTAAACTTAATTTGTTAATTACCAGGCATTTGCAAATTACGAGGCAAATCTGGAACTCATTTCCTTTGCTGCTTGCTGCGTGTCCTCCCTCTTAAACAAATGGAGTGATAAGCATATGACTATTTTTTGCTAAGCTTTGTGTCCTTCATTAAAGTCTGGTACACAGTGGTCCCCTTTACAGTCTCAGTTTACCTTATACAAACCACTTTATTTTAGGTTTTCCCTGATTCAGAAAGACACTTAGGGTTTCAACTCTCTGCAGTTGTGATAGGAATAATATTGAATGTAATGAGACTTTTCATGATGAAAGTTAGGGTTGGCTGTAATTACTATTTGGTAGTCGGGGCTGATTTCAGAATAATCTATTACAAGAATAAAAGCATTTATGAAATCCTGTAAATACTGGAATAGTCATTTACCTAATGCAATAATGGCACATCTAAAACAAGTAAGTTTTGGGTAATGAAAATTATTTAAATACGGAATTCTATCCTTTACATACATTTCTTGAAACACTGCTGAGCATAACATTTTCACTGAGGTAATCACTTCTGTCAATCTGAGATTAGCTACAAAGAATATCTTCTGAGTGATTATTCGAAGTTCTATATTGAAAAAGCCAAGCAAACAAACTGCTTTTTGTAGGAAATCAAAATCTCTTTTAAGGTTTTCTCCACTTTTGCTCTATTCATAGAATTCTTGATATTCTCAGGAAGAATGTTAATTGTAATACAGGTATCTGTTCAACAGGAAATGCACTGAGATGATAGGATCAATTTTCATAAGCAATTGAATAGCCATCAGTCAGCAGAGGTGTTTCATTTGGACGTGTTAATGAACAGAATCACATACGAATTAATGGTCTGTCAGAAGATGAAAAGTCATAGTCCCCTTACCAGTCTTTATACCCTTCAGTACTTCAAAATGTTTTCTTTCATTTTTCTTTTTTTTTCCTCATTATTTTTTCCTAGTATTCCTTTTTAACTGTCTTCCAAGTCTTGTCCTAAAGCCTTATTTTTCACAAGATATTTTATTTATTCCGTGTTTATATTGTATCAGGCACATTTAGGTCCTCAAATATGACTGCATCTCTTGGGCATTGAACTAATAACACTAATAGTAAAAAACAACATCTCCAGGCAAAATTAGACCTGGAAAATGCATGTAGCAATGCATGGTTCCCCCATAATCATCAGAATGATTCTTTAACCGTTCATAGCCTTTGGATGCACCATCCTGGAAGTCCAGGTTTCAGATGGCATTTGGAAGGTTTCCAGGTTTGGAGTCTCGTCCCTGCAGCAGGAGTTCCCCGATGCTCAAAGAACCCTTACTGTAACTGCAGAGCTGAAGAGCACCTAAGCCAAGGATTCGGGGCTCCTTCCTCCAAGAACAGAGAGCAGTGCCCATCTGGCAGCCCTGCAGCCACGAGGCTGGGACTTGAGGAATCCTGCTCGGGGCCTTCCACCTACCAGCATCTGCCTGGAGCTCAAACCTCTGCCCATCACCTGGTATCTCCTGGCTGCAGAGCATGTCCATGGTGTGCGTTCACTGATTGTTTATGCTTTACGGACCAGAATAATGTTTAGTAGTATTTTTAGGAAGCTGACTTCTAACTGTATTCTGGCATGCTCCATTATCTATGGCATGAATTTTAGTAGTCTTAAACTTTTTATAATATCAAACTTGAAAAGTCATAGATTTGCAATATTTCCATGTCTTCTGTCCTTTCACAGCAATCATTACTAGAAGAAAAAGCGGCATTATCATTCCCTTTTGTAATTTCCTATTATTGACTACGTGCCTTACTGCAAGGGTCATAGTTTTAGTCTGATTTTGGCTATGTACAGCTGTAGTTGTTCGTGTAATAAAAATACTTTTAGTCAGATATGTACACAAGGGCCTCTAGGCTGAAAATTCAAATTTGAGCCAAAACTGCAAATTAGTCATCCTAGAGACTCATCAAAAATTAATTCTGTCCTTCCATTCAGCCTTATTCCATGTCTTTCTCACCTGCAAAATAAAGCCCATGTAAGGAGCTCTTGGTTATTCCCTTTTACTCCTAAGTCTATCTAGAGCTTCCAGGAATACTTACTGTAAGTGTACCACCATCCTTTCAATTAAGCTGTGCTGTGGTAAATGTAGGCATATATAGTAATTTTCAGCTGCTTTCTTTTCAAGTGTAGTTCATATTCTAAACGTGCACTAACCAACTTTGAGTTTGCCACTAAAATAAGGATTAATTATTCATTTGGCTTGTTTATCGTACACTGGCTACTGCTATATTGGGGGAACCAGCTGGAATAAAAAATCTCATATGGATTTTTCCAAGGACTTTTTCTTTAAAGAATAATCAGGAAAATCAGTAAGGAAATGATAATAACAATACAAATGTTTACAGCATGGGTTGGAAAATGTGTTTGTCCTTGCTGCTAGAGTCACCTATCCTCACATTTAAACCTACTGTTTTTCAAGATGTATGATTTATTCTGACATGAAATTCCTGAGACCTGCAGCACTTTAGTTGTTCCTATTAGCACATGAAACACTGACAAAAAGTCAGTGTTATACAGCAGGTGCATCTTAACTGTTGTTCGTAATATTTCATTCCTTTTATTAAAATCCTCTAATTCCCAACACTCACCCGTAAAAAAAGAAACTTACCAACCAACCAAAATAAGCACCATCAAAACGTAAACACCCCCAAAAGCCACGGCTATTAGAAGAGATCACTGAAATTTCTTTCCTTCTGGAAGCTTTCCAATAGTTAAAACTCTCTTCATTTTATGCCTCTGAGCTACAGTATGCAAAAGTCAGTCCTACTAAGATATAATTAGAATTGTAGGATAATTCTAATGCTGTTTTACAGCTGATGAAATCTGCTTCGGCTCTGTCTACCACCTGATTACCATGGAAACCATTGCTGGCCAACAGAGTAATACTGATCAAAAGGAATTATTATTAATCTTCCCAGTCAAGGGTGGGTGGAGGTCTGGACAGCTTATGTTAAATTCTCTGGTACATGCTGAAAGGTTCAGTAAGGGTAAATATTAATTCTTAGTCTGTTAGAGAGCAAGAGTGTTTTGTTACAAGTACAACTGGCTGTCCAAAATTCAGGTGCTAGCAGATTGCAATATGAACATCCAGAAATTGGACATAAATAAAGGTAGTTTTCTGGAAGGTAAGGAGCTACAAGGAAAACTGACATGAGAAAATTAACTGTCTGTTTCAAGGATAGTCAAATGGTAGTTTAAAACCGAATGCTGGAAGGAAAAAGTAGTAAGAATGTTGTACACAGGTTAGTGTTTAGACAGACAAATAGCTGTTCTTGCCAAAACATAAGTTAGGAAAGATGCCTCTGTTTTTCTAAAAAAAANAAAAAAAAAAAAAAAAAAAAAAAAAAGTTTCTATACAGAGACAATCACCACGGTTTGTAATAAACATTGAAATCTACATATTTTACAGAGATTTGAGAGGAGGTGATAGAAGCTGATTTCAAACTTCTGCTATTCGAAGAAACAGCATTTGTTGTTTATAGTAACACTGTGAAAGCAGAAGAGAGGCCACCGTTCTCCAGGAGTTCCCTGTCTCTTGAAACATGTGCAAATTGATCAGCATTTCGTGTTTCTAGACGAGAAATTTTCCAGTTCACAAATTGGTGTTTATACCAGTCAAAAACCATGTAATCATAGAATGGTTTGGTCTGGAATGAGCATTAAAGATGACTTAGTCCAACCCCCTGCAATGAGCAGGGGCATCTTCAACTAGATCAGGTTGCTCAGACCTTGAATATTTCTAGAAATGGGGCATCCACCACCTCTGTGGGCAACCTGTGTCAGTGTTTCACCACTCTCGTTGTGAAAAACTTTCTTGTATCTAATCTAAATTGACCAGTGTCATCAAAAACATGGTACTTGTACACCAAAACTATAGAATTCCAATTTTCCTGTGATTCATATTCAAAAAGGCTAAAAGGAAAGGTTTCAAAAACCAGAAAAGATCACAAGATTAGAATGAGGAAAAATGAATGAGGAATCTACACTGAAAATAATTGCAGTAATTTTGTTCTGCTTTATGTAGAATAAAAAGGTATTTTTACCTTTTAATCTGTAAATAAGTGTTATTTTACCTTTTTCCTCACTCGTTTAGTGGAGGAGAGAAAATTAGACACTTCGTTCCCAGTGAACTCACAATTAAATACATAGATAATTAGCAATTATTTGTCTCAGTCAAGCTGTTCTTCCAGGCTATTTCTGTATACAATGGGCTTAGGTACCTTCAGACAGTGATTTAACTCCGTTTTGTAATGGCATTATTAACTTAAATTTTAAAGTGGCTTGTTGTTTCCTTTAACTCTGAAGGCAGCATGGACAATATGTTCCATTTGCTTTTAGAAGACTAACCTAGGTGGATGAATCTGTACTTGAGGATCTTCACAATGGCTGTGTTACTTGGTGGTTAACCACTTGTTCTCTTTATCTAGTACTGCTCCAGTGACTTTTAAAAAGGCATAGGCCACACTGGTATAAGTTTTCTCTGTAGAGCAGATTGGAAGATTAATACCAAGCTGGGGTGGAAAACTGTTGGAAATGACAGGAAATGGATCATTCTTAGTATAGCAATATACTAAATCCATGGTGACAGGAGGGTTTGTTTTTAGGTTTGCTTTCTGGTTTTATTTTGTATGTGTGTGATGGATTAATACTGAATGTGTAAACACAGTCATTTTCCTATATTTCCTTTAAATAAGAAATGAAGAAGGAAATATTTTACCTAGTCTAATGAAGTGGAAGATGAAAGTAGGTACCGATACGTTGGAAGCCAAAAACATGGAAGGACTCTGTACCTCATCATTGTACTTTATAATATCAGACTCTCAGTTTCCCAATGGGAAATAAAACAGGACTTCTTTCTTACTGTCTTCACCCTTGGTGGCCAATTAAAAGCTTTTTTGGTTCCAGCTGAAGATTTGGCAGGTCTACTGTTTTGGCCACAATGTGATGAGAAGTATAATGAAAGTTAAAGTTAAATTACAGTTCAACACCTGTGGCTGGCTTGGCTCTGTGTTCACATTTGACACCAAGCCAAGGCAAAGCCAGAGTGGGAATCTTCTAATGTTGTTTCTTGGCAGTCAAAGTCACCTTAAATATCAGTTAATACATTTATCTTTTCTCATTTATATAGTTAGCTCCAATGCTTTGACTTCCATCTTGCTCAAAGGGACAAACTAGGACCTTGGCATGTTTCCATTACTGCCGGTTGGCTGAAGGAGTTATTCAAATTGAAGATAAATTTACTTTCTGAATGGCAAAGATGAAGCATAGCAGTTACTCAGCTTTATTGTGAGGCACACTGTTTCCTCAAAATCTGTTTTGAACTCCTATTTGTCTTGGTTTAATCCCCACTGGTTACTAAGCCCTACAGAGCCACTTGCTCACTTTCCCCCCCAGTGGGGTGGGGCAGAGATTTGAAAGAGAAAAAATCCTTGAGTTGAGAAGAAGACACTTTAATAAGTAAAGTAAAAGCCCAAGCAAAGCCAAACAAGGAATTCATTCACCACTTCCCACGGGCAAGCAGGTGTTCAGCCATCTCTAGAAAAGCAGAGCCCCATCATGCGCAGCAGTTAGGTGGAAAGGCAGAAGCCATCAATGCCCCCACTTCCTTCCTTTTCCCCCAGCCTTACATGCTGAGCATGATGCCGTATGATCTGGAATATCCCTTCAGTCAGTTGGGGTCCCAGCTGTTACCCCTGCCCACTCTTTGTGCACCCCCAGCCTCCTCACTGCTGGCGTGAGGGTGAAAAGGCCTTGACTCAGTGTAAGCACTGCTAGTGATAACGCTCTCTCTGTGTTACCGACCCTCTTTCCAGCACAAATTCAAAACACAGCCCCATACCATCTACTGTAAAGAAAATTAACTGTATCCAAGCCAAAGCCAGCACAACGAGAAATTATTTTTCTATTCTTTGAAGTCTTTTGAGATTTTTTTCTGTTTTGTGGTCTGCATTTAATAAAACTAAGACTTCAGAAACTCTTAAAGGGAAAAGCAAGACCTATTTACCACAGAATAGCCATTTTTCTGAGGACTACTTTACTTTCAGAGAATGGGTAATAAACTATTTTTCAAAATTGCCATGAAGTGAAGCAGGCACGTGGAGCTGGCTCTTTAGAGTAAGTAAAACAAATCCATTTATTGACTCTTTGAGCTAGGTTTCTCTCAGTCTCATTGTGGTTGTCCCTCTTTGAACTTTTTTTTAAGTAGGCCCTAGAACAGGGTCTTTGTTCTTTTTCAGGAGCGAATACTCTAAATCCTCCCCTTAATGTAAATCAATAGGACAAATAATGGAGTGGGTACACTTAGAGAGCAAAAAGGAATGGTATTTATCTTTCAGGCCCCGTCCATGTATGAGCTACCTATCTAGACTCTGATTACAGGCTACAGAAGAGAAAGGTAGTTCTAGGCATAATTAATCTTATCCTAAAGCAGATACCTAAGAGATCAAATAAATTCCATGTTAACAGCATCTATTTCTCTCCATTGATTCTAAAAGAAACTAAACTGATTAGTTCTTTTGCCAACATTGTAGTTTTGCATCAAGTAGATGAGATTAATTGTATTCATGTTGTCGCTATAGTCTAATGTTTTGACTCTTCATCTGAAAACAGATGGGAAGACTCAGGCCTCTTAGAAATACAGTAGTGGGACCACAAAATGTTGCTGGTACTTCACAAAGAGATTAGATTAGCAGTAGAAAATGACTGAGGTAGGCAAGTGTACTGTAGTTGAGCAAGATGTGGTACTGAAGGCAGGTATTCAGACAACATGTTTAGGAAAACATAGTATCTTTAATTTTTTATCAGTGAAATACATGTAGTTCTTGAAAACATTTATAAATCTAAAACTATGCCATTTAATTACTATCTTGTCTATTACTCTTAGTTTCTTAATGAATTTGGGTGTATACAGGGTCTATTAAAAATAACGTCAAATTTTTGTTCTTTCTATACCATTACTGCCTTTACTGTTAGTGATGATTACATTACAGAAATTGTATGTGAGCATTAACGGATTTATACTATACTGTTCTTTGACCATATCAATATAAACCACTGGTATTAGTGGAATGCATGCATATAAGTATTTATGAATGCACACATGCAACCACATAATACATAGGTAAATGTATTCCTATGTAGGCATAGAGATATGTTTTCACATCTGTTATCTCTCCTTGGAAGTGAAACCTATAGTACTAGTCAAGACAAATGTTCTCATATCATGGTAGAAAGATTACAGGTCACATGCTTTTTTTTTTTATTATATTATTTTAATCTCCATCTCAATCTCTTTCTAAATGCATCTCAATAAATATATATAGGGAAGTTGCTTATTTTATTTCTACTTGATTTTTGGGGGGTTGTGTTGGTTGTCTCTTGGATGTTTCAGTAGGGGATTTTGCATTAGTTTTTCTGATCCATGGATTTCCAGGTTACTGCTAAGAAATAATACATAGTGTCTGTTGCCTTTCCCACTTCAAGGCATTTTTTCTTAGGAAAATAAATGTTAAACCCAAAATTAACAAATGCGACCTTAACTGGAGGAAGCAGAAGCACTAGAAACTTATACAAATAGGAAATCTGGGACACTATAATGTGAGTCATGCCTAAAATATGTGTTGAGATAGAGTTCTGCTTTCATTCATATGCAAATATTATGTATTTGAAAAGGAGGGATTCATAGGTGGTTTATTATCTATTAAGATTTGTCTGTCCTGCTATGGCTACAGTCCAGAGGGTGGAATGCTGCAGAGAAGATCTATTAACAGAACTGACTAAAAAGAGAAATAAATTTAGAACTGAAACTTTAGATAATGGGTCACTGCCACAGTTTTCAAGACTGTAGTTCAATCTTCAACATTGTACTTCTATTATAGATTCTGATAAAGAAATACTGCAGTGAAATTTTGCCTCTAGAAAAACAAAGTGCAATTTTTGCTATTCAGGAGTACAGAGCTGAGACCAGATTGTACTTTAGAAAATCATAGCTGTCATTTTTTCTAGCCTTGTTCCTAATGGAAAGTAAACCATGTCAGTTGTGGATATCTGACTCATTGCTTCTTTCTGCAGTATCTCATCTGTGCTAGCCATTTCAGGGTGACAACTGAGTAAAAGCCCTGCCTGTGTCTCCGTCTACAAGTTCCCACCTCTTCCAGATTTTGAGAAGAAGTTGCAGCCCACAGAGATAGCTGCTCTAAATGCCTTTGGGTTAATTTTATCCTTTTCTGATCTGCATGCTAACACAGATAACAGCAGATACCAGTCACCTCTGAAGATTCAAAACGGCTACAGATCATTCTATTAATATGGTCATGGGTAAAGGGGTACCTGTGCTGATCTTATGTTTAGCTAAATAGATTTGGTGTACACACTAAGTGCAATAGGTATTCTACAGATAATTTTTATGTGGACACATGCCATCCCCTGTGAAATTTGTGTTGACTAAGGCAATGCACCTTATGAAGCACCAGGAACTTCTTGATTGTTTAATCAATATTTGAACAGTCTAGTCAAAATAAAACCAAGTTACAAGCCTGGCTGAATTCAAGAAGCATTTGGACAATGCTCTCAGGGCCACGTGTTGGTCTTGATGATGCTGATGGGTCCCTTCCAGCTCAGCACATTCTATGATTCTATGATACTGTGATACAATGAGTCAAACTGCAGTGCTCATAACACTTATGTACAGTTTTAATAAAATATTGCTAATTCCCTGTAACAAAACAGTGAACACTGATGCGTAAGAAGTTTCTCATATCCATCTCTTTTTGCTGATGTTATGGTCACCTTCCCAATGCTCTACTGGATCCTGCAGTAAATGCACCATTTGCATTAAAAAAATTACATAGTACATCCTGCATATTCAGTTATGAAAACTCCCTCTTTGTCAATTTCCCCTTAACTTTCTTAATGCATAGAGATATGTTTGCATGAGGATATTTGGCAGCTTCTTTTCAGAACTATTGTTTCCTTTTAACTTTGTATTAATTCAACTTGGAATATTTTTCTTTTCCAAATGACTAAAACACAAGTGTAAAGCCATGTTTCTATCCTTTGTCAGTGACTGCATAAGCTCAAACACATTCCTTAATTTTGATACCATGCTAGTGCCGTGGTCAGTTATCAGAGAGCAACCAACTGGAAATACAGGAAAAGGACTGAGGACATTACCACCCCTTGATGCAATAATCATACATCAACAGAAGTATTCCAGGAACCTGAGTTATTACTGTGGCTGCATTGTGAAGAGAGGATGCTAAGGCAGTCTTTTGTTTGACTGTTAATGAAACATTATCATCTATCATATGAGGGGCATATTGCCAGTGGAAATGCTTTCTGTGGTCTCATGTAATAAAACATAAACCTGTTACCTAAAGTTACCTAAAAAGTGAGATTTTATGTCATATCTTTGGCCTGCCTCCTGTTGTAGTAATTTTATTTAAATTAATATAATGTGAAAGGTACTTGACAGTGTAGGATCTGAGCACTTGTGAGAAAGGAAGAAGCTAATCTCATGAAAGTTGTTAATAAGTATTAAAGTATTATCAATGTTTTAACATACTATTCACTTTTGTATGGTATTAGGGAGAGGGGAGTTGTCTTATGTGATAAGAAACCAATTAATATGATCCAGAAGCAAGTGTACGATAAGACCTTTGTTCAGATTATTGCTGGCTTTGATAAAACCTCCCACACAGTCATTCCACAGCTTCTTCATTACAATTGTGACAGGCTTTTTTAAAGTCCACCATAGGAGAACATAAGGGTTTGTTTGTTGCTATTTATACTGCTTGTAGCATTATCAGCAAGGACGTAACAACTTGGAAAACATTAGATTACCTCTTTCTTCAAAAAATCTCTATTACCAACCCACAGCTGAGCAGTTGCTCATGGGTAACTAACACTTTTTAATTTTTCTGAAATATTCGAGATCAAATGTTATTCCTTCCCTTTGTGATAATTTTGAATATTATCATCCCCCTAAAATACAGATATTTTATAATTTAACCTGGAGTGAAAGAGCTTCTCTTACGAACCTCAGGATAATCTTTTTTGAAAGATGTGGAACTCAAGTTTAAATAATATGCATATTTATAGGCACTGAGTATGCTTCAGTAAACACATGAGCTGGAACAGATACTTTCAATACAAATCCTAAAAAAGGTTATATATTCTACATGTTCTTACATATATGTTCATCTGCTTAGTTTTTCAATAAATAAGAAAAAACAATGAAATACATTTCATTTTTATTGATGCTGTTGTCCTATGAAGCAAGGTGTTTCAATGATTTCTAAGTGCATCATTAATACTCCTATTACAGTTAACAGTGGTGAAATTTGAAAGATTACATTGTTAGATTTTCCTTTATTTTTTAGTCTCTTTCATGTGCTGCTGCTTAACATTTTATTATATGTAAAGGTTAATTTCTCCTTACTACAGATACTGGTTTACTTGTATATTTTTAAGTCATAATGGAGTCCTGTATCTCTAAACCATGCAATAAATCCTACCTTGAAGCAATGCTGAAACTATTTTGACAGACATTTGTAATTTTGGATTGTGATTTGCCTGGGATCTCCAGAAGTTTGTCATGTTGTGTCAATATAAAACTGTAATATGTAAGACAATATATATTTCCATTTCTGATTTTTTTCCATTAAGGCAAGTCTATTAATGGCTGCAATAAAAAAAAGGAGATTTTAAAAAAGAAATAGTTAAAGAGGAAACAAGCAGTGTAGAGCAGGTGAATAAGGAAGCTTAATTCTTTCTCTCTCATGACACAAATAGGCAAGACATGAAAAAGAAATGAAGAGTGGAAAGTCTAAAGCTAATGAAAAAAAGTGAAAATTACTCTTTCCATACACAAAGTGCATTTTCTTTATTTTCTTTCTGATCATAAGTTTGGCATTCTGTGCTGGAAAAGAGTAGGGCTAGCAGATGCTGCCTTCTAAGGCATGTTCAAATATGTTCTCAGCTTGAATTCAGAAGACACAGCTGACTTCATTTTAAAACTGGGGTAAGAAGATGCATGCAGGATTTAAGATCTGGGTGACGGCAGTTAAAGGAAACTAATCATATTTTTACTTAAAAATTTTTTGAATTTGTTGCCAAAAGGAAGTTGTTAAACACTCCTTTGCTTTTTCAAAGTAAAGAATTAAAGCCTTCACCAATGTGTCTCTTTTCTTACTTCTCCTCTCCCAATAAATGAGATGAAGTTGCCCTTTCTGAAATAGATGTTGAACTCAGTAGCGTTGTGATTAAAGCATTGCTATGTGTATTTTAATTCTATGTTAATTACACTACCTTAAATATTTTCTTTTAAATTGTTCTTTTGCATTTTGCATTTTCAGTTCACTATGTTCTTTTCTAAACATCACCGAGCTTGTAATTGTTTGAGGCACAAATAATAAAAGCTAATTTGTTGACATTCCCTGAAACACCAAGGAATCCAGCCGAGACTTAATGGATTTCTCTGTCCCTTTCTTAAGAGGCAGTTTCTAGTTTAATTCTTTCTCTGGCGAAGTATGTTTCATTGAAGCGTAAATTCAGGGATCTAAAGGTTATGAATATAGCTCTTTGCTGTCCTATTTATTCATCTGGGGTCACAAAAGCTCAGCCTGAGATACCAATCCCTTTGTAAGATAAATATAGAGAATACAGTAAACAGAATGACTGACTTTCTCTATGTAAATTGCAAACACATTCAATAATGTTATTCACTGCTTTTAAAAATTTGATAGATACTACAAGTAGGGCCTCTCAATCAAAATACCTAACAATTGTCATGTTAAATCTGTGAAATGTGAAATGCTTATCTAAATGAACTTCTTCCCCTGGATGTTCCGAACAACTGTATCTTTCTGAGGTTGTTGCTGTGGATATTCTTTTTTAAAAAAAGTTTTCTTGATAAATACATACATTATTTAGCTCACAAGCTGCTTAATACTATTATCAAAAAACATAATTGCTAATTTTTATTGCTATATTGATATTTCACCCTGGATTGCCTCAAAGTAATTTATTTATCTTAGTTATTGTGTTTCATAATGCTCTAAATTTTGAAGCATGAAGTTGATTGAAAAAAAAAATTACTAGTTGGGACTGATATAATTGTAAGAGAAAACTAAGAGAAAATAATAATGTCTGAGTGACTTTAAATTTTTTCAATCACTGACATTGTAACTATCACTGGGATTTTTGTGATTCCTAGGATATTTTTAAATTTTATATTAAATTTAAAGATTACTATTTTTAACTGTTGTTAGTGCTTATCTGACACATCTTCACGTAAAAAAATGATAGTTAAGAACATTCTGGATAGACATGAGGAATTTGGTGTTTCTAAGGGAACAAACTAAATCTCCTAGTTCTTAAAAATTATTACCAAGAGCAGGAGTGCTGAAATCAATCAAGGAATGGGGATGTTTCATACCATTCTTGATCCCATGTTGCTGCTGCCAGCAGAACTCAGGATAAAGTTTAGAGAGATGGATGCAAAGAATGCAGAGAAAAATAAAAATCCTTAAAGGCAGGTATTCATACAGAAAAAACACTAAGCCCTTTAAATTTGGTGCCCACATCTGAGGGAGGTGTGAAAGCTCCTGTTATAGTCAGTGGCCATTCAGTCACAGTAAGCATCTAAGGCTTGATGCAGCTGCTCACACAAAGGTGCATGATACTTTGTATGATAAAAATCTGCTTAGGTCAAGCAGGACAGATAGCATTGCCAGCTTTGATGGAAGGTTCCTTGATAAATTCCACTAAAAAAGTTTTAAAATCACACTTTTTTTAGTTTATTCATTGCTTAATATTCTTTTGCTTAGCAGTAATCAATTTCCACACTGACATAAAGCCCTTGGCTTTTACTCCCTAATTTATTCTCTTGGGAGCCACATAAGTGCCCTGCAAAGCTAAAAGTTCATTTCATCTTTCTTTAATTGCACATTAATTTCATGTAACTTTTACAAGAACATCATTGAAAAGCAAGATAATTTGACCTATTCTTTTATAATTAAAGAACTACAAATGCAGGAAAAAAAAAGTTGCTTAAATTTTCCTTGTATTAATGAATTAGGCTTTTAATTGATTATACATTTAACTTGTCATTTAAAACTATAATTATAGTTTAGCTTTTCAATTCAGTTAGTAATCTTCTAATTCTTATTTAATAAATGTATTAATTAAAATATATAGTGCTTTATCTTTATTTCTGTGTGAGAGCTATCAATGTAAGTTGATAATTTATGCAGTGCAACATCAGAGAGCACTGACAATTATATCATTCCGTATATAGTTTAGAGCCATCAGAAAGGGAGGCTAGCAGGCATAATTGCTAAGTTTAAAATATTCAACTGCAGTTCTTTCAGTAATTTATTAATCTGTAAAAATTTAACCTGAAAACTTACTTTTGCTTGCCACAGTTTGTCTGTTTCTATAGGGTTTTTCTTTACCTCCCCGCTTCCTAGCACCCCACAAACGTGACAACCTCAGTTTGAATTTGGTTCTTTAAAGTATGAAGGTAGATAGAAAATTTGTAAAATATAGCCTTGATACCCCTATTTAAAATGGAAGCTGTGCTGATGCTGAAAGGAAATGCCCAATAAAATGTTCTCCTTAAAATTAATTTACCTGTTAGTAACTTTTGATAATGTGTATATGCAGTGGCCCTGGCCAGGATAGAATTAATTTTCTTCATAGCAGCACATATGATGCTGTGTTTTAGATTTCTGATGAAAACAATAATGATAAGACAGTAATATTCTATTTTTTTACTGAATACTGTTTGCAAGGCCACCTCTGCTTTTCAGAACTCTGCCCATCCCGCAGTGAATAGATTGGTCAGTGCTCAGTATGTTGGGAGTTGAAACATCTGTGCAGATCACCTGAACTAACCAAAGAGATGCTGCATACCTTGTAACCTCATGCTAAGCAATAAAATGGGAGAGAGGAAGTTTTAGGAGGGTTAGCCATCTTTTTCTTGGGAACTGACTTAGCATCTGTCCTCCCTTGGGATATGGTGAGTTACTGCCTTTGCATAATTTTTGTTTTGTTTTCCTCTCTTCTTCTGCTAATGAAACAATTCTTTCTTTTGCTTAATAATTTATTTATTTTTTAAAACCTTGATGCAAAGTGGTTTATTTTTCTTCTATTTTTTCATTTTCTTCTATCCCACTGAAGGGTGGAGGGATAAAGTGAGTGAGTAGGTGTGTGACCCTTAGCTGTCCTCAAGGGTCAACCTGCAACAGTATGACACCTTTTTTTTTTTCTTTTCCTATGAAAAAATAACTCATGGAAATATATCCATATCTACTTGGATCGCCATGATTAAAAGGAGAGAAGAGATACCATACATATTAATTCCTTTATGATTTTTCCATTGAACGTAAAAAAAAAAAATCTGTCCAGCTCATCTTGTGATCAGTCTTTTAAAGAAAATGTGAGACACCTTCCTTGATTAAATGGTGGGAAATTGGTAGTAGACTACACAGAATTGTGCAGGTTTGCTCTAATCATGACAAATACTTCTGAAGCCAAACATGTGAGATGTGTGTGAGGGACGAATCGTGCTTAGTGATGGACTTCTAAGTAGGGCCAGGAGGAACAGTAACTATGATATACTTGGAGTGGGTTTCCTTACCAAATTGGCAAAACAAATCGCACATCTAACCAATACTTCAAAGTCTTGGCAGTTCCAAGGTTCCATAAGCTTCTGTCTTGTTCCTGGTTATTGGTTGCTCCCATATCTAATTCATTATTTCTCTTCTTCTAAGCCTCTTTATGCTTTTTTCCTACCCATACTGTTTATTTCAGTATGCAACAGTGCCCTACCATTTTCCCATCCCTGCAACAAAATATTTGTTGCAATTTATCAGAAGACCTTTTTGGGATACCTTCCATGTATTTAGTACTGTCTAGATGCAGTAGCCACAACGTGTCCTTTGAGCTATTAAATTCATATGAAAGCTGATGGACAATAGACTCTCTTGTCTGGTGTCCTTCTGGTCTGTAATCACTTCAGTGTACATCTGTCCAAGCTGCTGAGAACTGGGAATAACCTTCTCAGTACTGCTTTTCTCCAGTGGTAGTGGGAGTCGTGCACATGCTGGAGTAAGTATCTGGCAACACAGCACAGGTTAGAAGATAGCAGCCAATTTGAGACCCTTATATTGAAAGCAAAAAACCCACACTTTGGAGTATCAGCTGTATGCAAGTGTTTTTCTTCTGGAAGCTGTACCCGAAACGACAAAACAAAACAAAAAGCAACCAACTAAAATCCCCCAAAACACAAAACACCCACATTCTAAATAAATCACTACCTGTATAGCAAATCCTAATTTGCTTTTTCAGTATACATTCGTTTTAAGGTAGGCACCCCACAAAATGGAAACAAGAACACTTAGTAATGATACTTTTTAATAGCATTTTTAATTTCACAGAATTATCAGCCTAAAGTAACAAGTTTACCATATGCAGCATACATTACTTTTTTTCAGCATCTAGGTTCCATGCACGTTTGTTAACACTTATTTTTATTACATTTCTGAAATGTATTTAGGAAAAGAGATTGCAAGAAGTGTATTCTATGACAGGAAGTTAATGTTTTACACCTGGAACAAAGTATCTGGATCATATAAAAACATAAACTGTTGTGGTTTAAGTGCAGATAGAAATTATGCACCATGCAGCCACTTGCTCACCCCCCCCACCTCTCCTCTCCTTCCCCAGTGGAATGGAGAGGAGCATCAAAGTAAAATTTGACATAAGAACAGATTAATAATTGAAAATAAATTAAAACTCAGTAATAATGGTAAATAATAATGATTATTTTTTAAAAAGCGAACAAAGTGATGCACAGTGCAATTGTTCACCACCCACTCACTGATGTCAGACCCCCCTTCCCAATCCCATATTGACCACTCTTTTGGATAACTCCCCCCCAGTCTATATACTGAGCATAACACTCTTTGGTGTGGAATATCCCTTTGGTCAGTTTGGGTCACCTGTCTCAGTAAACTGTCTCCCAGTTTCTTTTGGGTTCTTCCTCATTGGCAGAGCATGAGACAAGGAAAAAAGTCCTTGACTTTGGATAAACAGTACTTAGCAAAAACCAAAACATCAGTGTGTTATCAACACCATTCTCATTCCGAATGCAAAACACAGCCCTGTAACATCCACTGGGGAGAAATTGACTCTACCATAGCTGAAACCAAGACACAAGCAGTGAAGTCTGATGCAAGATTAAAGAGTAGGACACTTGTTTGCAATCTTTACACAAAGAGTGTAAGAAAATGAATTCTCTTTCAGTAAACAGTATTTAGTGTAATGATTACTGGAGCATAAGTTTTGGGGACAATTACTTACCAGGTCTTCCTACGTGACCTTGTTGCTGAAAAGTGATCATAATGTATTATTTTAAAAGGTTAAAAATTGGTCCTTGCTATATTCTGGTCACTGCACAGTGGTGAAGAAAATATTGCTTTGAAGGGAATGTAACTCCACATGTTTAGTAGAAAGAAAGCAAACCTCATCTATCATCTTTGCAAAAAGTCCCCAGACATGGTCTTCTTCAATGATCCTAGCTAGCCCTGTAGCACTGCAATATTGTACTGTTAGTTATTAGCTGCTGGTATCAGGCTTTGGAGCAATTACTAGCTGCTGGTGCCAGGCTTTTACAGGCTCTGGAGTCTGTAAATAAGCTTTGCTCTTACACTGACACAACGCAGTTACAGTCCAGGCAGTTGTGTTACCTTTGTGCTTATGTGATAATGGCTTAGCATATTTCACTATATTTCATATAGGACACTTTCATTTGATCCCTATTCCATGTGATGTCCTATCACTGTAACCAAGGAAGTGCACTTGAAATTACACTTTCTGCAAAAGAAGGCACAGCACTTTCATGTTGGTTAGGTCTGTTTAATAGCCTATTCAACATAATAGATTTAGTTGTTACTAGAAGCATAAATTCATAGCATTACACAATCTGGTTTTTGTTTATTTAATCCTATCATTTTAATCTGTACACTCATGGGAGGTGATGTTCATGAAATTTGATGAAATCCTTCTCTTGTTAGTGTCAAAGGAATTTTGTGATTGTCTTTTTTTAAATTCACATACATTAATCAGGACTTCAGTGGATTCAGATTTCCCTTTTGTTTCATTCAAAAAATTATTGCTGAAGTAATGGCTCATCTACAAATTTGCATTCACAAACTAAGAAAATTACTTCCTTCTAAATGGTTGTTCTTTGCCACAACTCAAAACCATTTGAAAAAAAAAAAAAAATTTTCCACAAGTAGTAACTTCATAAGAAATAGACATACTCCAAAAAAATTAGAACAATGACATTTGTGGCTATCACCTAGCTGGTGTTGATAAATAGTTCAACTCTTGTGCATAACAACTCTAATAGGTAAAATTGGAATCTCAGCAGTGTTTCAAGGACATGCTAAAAATCTAAGTTAATTCTTGAGATGTTATAAACATAAGCAGGTGAACACTGAAATTAATAGTGTCTCTCCCATCTCTGATATTTTTTTAAGCTTGTGTTACATAGAAAATGTGAAACCTAGGGGCAAGTGAGCTGTATCTATGATATTATTTCTGTGATAATAATGCTAAAAAACATCAGACTGGGCAGCTACTCAGCCCCCTGCAGAACCATGTCACATCATTGCAAGTGGTGATTTATCTAGCCTTTGCTATAGCATCTACAGTGATAGTGCCTTGACCAAATGCCCTTAAGGAGCTTATTTCTGCAACAAATTGATCTTTAAGTTAATACCCTTTTCTTATTTACTGCCACCACTTTTCTGTTCTTTGCTTTTGGCCAATGCCCCATCCGTACTATTTTCTAGACTGAATAAATCCCTTTTTTCTTTTATATAATGTTACCCTGGAGGTACTTGAAGAGACTGATCATGTCCCTAGTGTTTTCAGTTTGGTAGATGGCACTAGATCATTTAGTGTTCTTTCATATGGTTTATTTTCTGGTTGTCGTGTTTCATTTTGTTATCAATCCTTGTATTCCTGTAGTTTGTTCTGTCCAGCTCATTATCTGTGAGAAATAACACTGCAGATACTGGGCAACAGACTCATGGTCAGGACATGAGGCTTCCTGACCAAAGTGGAGCAGTAGAAGTGCTTCTGTTAATAATGAAGGTGGTTGTTGCCCTTGGAAGGGCTGCTACCATAAGAGACGGATCCTTGGGGTATGGCACAGAGGGTATGATCCTTAAGGATGGGAGAGACACAAAACCAAGTAACACTTGAGGCTCAGTTTAGACTTGGAGAATTGTTTTGTGAGCTTTGCCGTGGTCTACACTGAGAGATGAAATGAAAGTTATCTCACAGATGGCATAAAGGTACTGAGAAACAGCAAGGGAAAGGTTCAGTTGGGATGTTCATGCTACAAAATGCCAGGCAGCTTTTGTTTGCAGATTCAGACTGTTATCAGACACTTACACTGTGTAAGTTTTCATCTTCTTTTTAATTCTTTTCTGATACTCTTCCATTACAGCTAACTAAGCATCTTTATGGTGAATCAGGGTAAAAATTTCTGCTTGGGCTGCTTCTGAGGGTACAAATTTGTGTCTATTTTCAGCATGTCATGTTTTAGCATTCCTTCAGTGATAAGGCTTTCACTGCTCCTAAAAGTGAATGGGCCTGGAGAAACCAGGGCTTATATACTTCATGCCTCCCTCAGCTGATAGCTTTATGGGTACCTTGAGTATGAGATGATTGGTAAATTTACACCTTCTCTGTTTATGTGTGTGCTTATAGACATACTCTGCTCATGAAACATTCGAATGTAGACAGTGGTGAATTTACTTCCAAGGTGTCTTAGAAATCTCAGCTGCAGTGCAATATAGTAGACTTTGTTTCTTTATGTGCTTTTTTTGTTTTGTTTTGTTCTAAACGTGTGCAGCTGAGGTGATGACTACAATGGTGTTGAGTACAAGCATGAATATTTACATCTAAACAGAAAATAATCGCCAGAATTTCAAGGGAGATGTAAAACTTTCATGGTAGCATTACAAAGAGAGCAGGTAGCAGAAATCTTGTATCAACTGCCACACTGTAGTGCTGCTTTCACCTTGGATTCATTTCTAGCAGTTGGCTGCACCTGCACTCACCCCAAGGGGCTGATCCCATGCCAAGCAGTGCAGAATGGCTCACGTGCAGGGCATCACTCATGGCTACTTCCTCCCAGACCAGATTTGCTGTATCCATGCTACATAGACATGGTCCTGGCTCTCTGTAATGCCTATGTCACCCTAACACAAAGCAATCATTTTTTGTGTGCTTTCTCAGTTCAGGGTGTCAGAAATATGGTGTAGTGCAGTCCTCAGCATGAGAATTTTAAAGCACGAAAGAGACTGTGAGCATGGCCTCTCCTTTGATGGGTCCTGAGGGCAGAAAGGAATGTTTGCAGGTAAACAACCTGTCGAAAGTGTGTTAGAGGACTGTGTAAATCTGCTCTAGTCACGTCTATACAAATGATCCCTGGACCAAGCTCTCCTCAGAACCAGACACAGGTTTTCTATTGTAAGCAATTAATTTGTTTAGAGAGATTTGAGTAGCAATGAAAATTAGGGAATGAGGTCATGAGGAGTAAACTGGGCAACAAAGCTATTTAGCTTACATAAAGGCATTTGTTGAGTATGGTTTAAGATGCTAGTTCTTCACTTCTTATCTCACAAAATTGTATTCCATAGTTTTCTCATTTGTAGATTAGGTTGCACAGCATAGTTTCACATGTATCAAATAGTTTTACCATACAGATAAGACAACAATGTATTTTGTCCTGGCTATCTCTGAGTAGAGATATTTAATGATCTGACAGCCTTGTTCAAATGAAGTATCCATTACTTTAACAGCAGATACAAAATTCCAGAGAAAAATAATATTTTAAACAAAAAAAGTGATCTATATGTGGGTGTGCCTCACTCAGCATTTATTACCCTTATGGCACCTCAGACAATTTAAGATATGCTTCTTCCTACTCCAGTGTGTCAGCCTGGTTCTTTTGAAGAATGTCCGTTCTCTGCAGAAAAAACAGTCATTAATCCCACCATAGTTCTTGCATTTTTATGTATTTTGCATACAATTCCTGCGCAGATTTAAAATGAGTTTGTGAGGCTGGTATTAAAAAGAATTAAGTCGATACTTTCAGCATTGTCCCTTGCAAATCCTTAGCTGCTTATTTTTCTATACTTGATCTTGAATCTTTAATTTGCTTCCTACTTGTAATGTAATTATTACAGCAGAACTTTAATGTGACAGTTTAAATGTTATAATGATATGTATATATTATTTATTAATTTTTATTGCTTGCCCAAAGGAATATATGCTGAAATTTTGGGGTTCTTATTGAGAGTGGGTGTGGGGAAAGATACCTTAAACATGTGTTTTCTATTTCACTATAAGAATCATACCAAGGGCAAAGTGAATCTTATCTTAGAATATGTCTGTGTGTATTTGCGCAGTACTCATCTCTTCTGCCCAGTGTCTAAGGAAACTCTCTGTAACCAAAGTTGTCAGGCATGATAAAAAAAATGAAAATAACAAAGGTAAAAGATGGCAGCAGTCATTCCTATGGGAACCAATTTTCCAAGCTCCATGGTTTCTTCTAGTTCATCAGATATACCTGAGGTTAAGGGGCAATGTCCCGCATCAGTTTGTATGTTCAGTATCACTCCACTGTTGCAGGGCAGAAGAAAATTTCATGGAAGAATGCAGTGCCAAGCTAACTTCCAACTTGAGACTAGCAGAACAGCAATGCACCTTTTTGTATTGGCTGCACTTTGAAATAGATGTTGAAAATTTCATCTAATGATCAGCTGGCTTTTTTGTGTCTTCAAAGGCTTTGCGTCTAGCTGTTCTGAATTTCATTCCCTTCCTCATTGCCCAGTAGAACACATAGCCATGTTACATAACTGTCAATGTCAGCACAAACATAGTATGCAAATTGGTTATAAATTTGGGCTGATATAGAGATACATTCCTGAACAGAGAAAGGTGCACTTGGTGATACCAGTTGAATGCTTGCTTAGGTAACAAAGAAAGAATATGGCCTGGGATTTACTCTAAAAATACTGATTTTTTTTTTAGACTAATAGAATCATTAAGGCTGGAAAAGATCTCCAAATTCCAACATTCAACCGACCCATGCCAATGGAACACCACCATGCCAATTAGACTATAATACTAAGTACCACATCCAGTTGTTTCTTTAATACTTCCGGGGTTGGTGACTCCACCACTTCCCTGGACAACCCATTCTGATGCTTAACCACCCTCTCAGTGAAGAAATTTTTCCTGATGCCCAGCTTGAACCTCTCCTGGTGCAGCTTAAGACTGTGTCCTCTTGTCCTGTCTCTGGTTGCCTCTGAGAAGAGGCCAACCCCACCTTGCTGCACCCTTCTTTCAGGGAATTGTAAAGAGGGATAAGGTCATCCCCGAGCCTCCTTTTCTGCAGGCTAAACAACCCCAACTCCCTCAGCTGCTTCTCATATGACTCACTCTCTAGAACCTTCACCAGGTTTCCCTTCTCTGAATGAGCTCCAACACCTCAATGTCTTCATTGTTGTGAGAGGCCCAGAACTGAATGCAGTACCATGCTCAAGGTATAACCAGTGCTGAGTGCACAGGGCAGTCACTTCCCTGGTCCTGCCAGGATGTCATTGGCCTTCTTGGCTACCTGAACACATTGCTGACTTATAGCCAGCCAGTTGTAATGCAGTACGGTCGTGGTTTTGCTAGACCTG